>JAPYZO010001081.1:0-19880 GCA_030522905.1 Torymus flavipes | reverse complement strand
CTCTCTCTCTCTCTCTCTCTCTCTCTCTCTCTCTCTCTCTCTCTCTCTCTCTCTCTCTCTCTCTCTCTCTCTCTCTCTTTCTGCCGCTGTACGTCTCAAGCCCGTCGTGCCTTGTCGCACCGACATATAGCGAATCGCTAGTCTACTTTTCTGGATAGAACAATTTTTTTTACTTGTCATTTATGCTTTTTGTCTGTAGTGTGCAAGTCGGCGATTCTCCAAGCTGCATGACTTTTACCTCTGAGGCGAATTTCTAATACAACTTTACAAGGGTGCTAAATGCTGTTCACTTCTAAAGAAATATAAGTAAAGTTACGCAGTTCTGAAAAAAGTCAAACATTTTTTATTTGAAGTAATAGCTTTGTTGGCAGTTGTTTACTTTCCAACTTCCAAGCAAAAATAGGTGTCAACAGTTGAAACAGCAAACGGGTAACCATGGCTTCAACAACTTTAGCTGTCTCTAATGGGACCCATTCTGTTACTTCTGTTGCTTCGCACAGTGGATCCGTTAAAAGCGATGAGATAGATGGATCCGAAAGCTTTGGGGAAAAGAGTACAAGTTTCAGTTCTAGAAATCAAATAGATTCATTGGAAGAAATGAATTACAACAGCGAAGGCTCTTCTGACCAGAACCATTGCGGGCTTTGTTCAGATAAGTTATGCTCGCCACGTGTTCTTTCTTGTCTCCATGTTTTTTGTGAGGTGTGTCTTGATAAGCTTCCAAATGCTAGAGATGGAGATGTGAAATCTTTAATTATCACATGTCCAATTTGTCAACAAGAAACACCAGTTAGCTTAAAAGGAGCAGCTTCCTTACCTTGTGACTATGTTCTCACTAACATTTTGGACATGTCTGCAATTAAGAATACATCTGTACTTTGTACATCATGCAAGGCAATGGAAAATGCTGTGGCTCGTTGTTCTGACTGTGCCAATTTTCTATGTCCTAATTGTAACACAGCACATCAATTTATGCGCTGTTTTGAAAATCACACAGTTGTTGCATTTGACGACCTTAGAAGATCAGACGAGGCAATACCTATACATAAACCAATCTTCTGTGATGCTCATTCAACGGAAAATATGAAATTTTACTGTTATACATGTCAGGTAAGAACATAATATTATATACTAGCTAAATTACAAATTTATTATTCTTAATAATTTCTTACAATGTTGCGAAATGTTTAAAGTAAATTATTTAACAGTAATAAAAAGTTGCGAAATGAATTCTAAGAGCTCGCAATTTTAGTAGATGCGAAATAAATTTTGTTTACTATTAGTCATAATTTCTTCTTTAAACAATATAGGTACCAATATGCAATGAGTGTTTGTTAGTTGAGCACAAAGCTCCAGAACATCAGTATGAACGATTGAAGGATGCAGAACCACGTCAGAAAGAAGAATTAATCAACTTAGTGAATGAAAGTAAAGCTCGAATAGGAGATTGTGATCAAATTTCTTCTCAATTAGGAAATGCACTTAGTGAGTTACAAGCTCAGCGAGATCAAGCTAAAGACTTAATTTTAGAAACTTTTCAAAGTTACAAAGCTATTCTTGAAAAGTGTCGAGATAAAGCCTTAGAGGATTTAGAAGAAGTGCATTCAGAAAGAGAACTAGAAATAATGGATTCTTTTCACAGGTAATGAATAATATAATAATGTTATGTAATTAACCAAATAAAATACAAAATTTCTGTGTCTACTGTAATAGGAGAAAATTAATTTTTGACGAATTTTTAGTGTTGAAAAAACGGTCGAAAAAATAGAATGTGCATGTCAATTTACAAACCGTCTTCTAGAACATGGTGATGCAATAGAAATACTGTCTCTTCGTCGAATAGTAATAACACAACTAAAAGATTTATTGAAAAACATGCCAAAGCCAAATCTTGCATCGTCAATAGAATTTCAAACGGACTATAATAATTTTGAAAAAACAATAGGAGTAAGAATACTAAACTTTATAATATTTAAATTATATAAAATAAAAATATGCAGCATATATTTAAATTAATATTATACCAAAAGTTTTTCTAATCCTAAATTTGAATGCTTTCACAGCAAGCTTTTGGCAAAGTTTGGACTGAGAATGTATCACCACCTATAAAATCTCCCACTGAAGTAATCAATAATGCACCAGCCATTCCAGTTCAACAAACCAATCATACATCAGTTGGTTGCCCTAGTTCAATGAGTGCAAGCTCACCAATTTCACTTCCAACATCTATGCAATCGTCATTTGAAGGGGATACATCTTTTGTGATTCCACCAGCGACAAGTCCTAATATTCCTCCACCTCCACCTGTCCCAGTTTCTATTCCTCCAGGTCCAATGCATGGCTTCACCAGTATTCAAGAATATAATATTCAACAATTGGCAAGTCTTGCCGAAAAAGTTGATATAACGGGCGATACGGGAGTTATCGGACCAAGTTCAAATCCCAGCCCAACTCCGTCCTTTACTCTTGCCGATTTATTCGCCGGTGATCTTAGCTCAACCAGTCACGCTATAAATAATTTGCAAGCATTGGTCAAGCTCGGAAATTCATTAAGTAATCAAGGTAAATTGTGCTCCCAAAAATTATAGATTTATTTATGTTCCGAGAAAAAGATTTTTCAAATATATTATTTTATAGAGTTGAATCCTTCAACAATAAATGGAAGTAATCTAGTCTTAGGACGTGGATCGTCACCTGCAATAGTTGATGCACCAAATTTAGCTTCTTTGACAAACAACACGCTTTTGAATGGTGGTTTTCAATCACTTTCTTCCTCAACTTCCCCTATATTATCACAAGGAGCTGGTAAATAATAAATCTAGTAAAACATAAGGATTTTTTTTTTATTTAACATTTTAAAATATTGTAATATAATTGTTTCTAGACGACATTAGCGGAGATAATGTACATAATATGTCTGGCATTGGAGGCAACAGTGTTAATAATGTCACAAATTCATCAAGTAGTTTCACGAATCATTCTCGAACTAATAATCCAAAACTAACGCCTATGCAAATTCGTTGTAAATTTGGACAGTTAGGCCCTAGTAAAGGCCAATTTAACTCTCCTCATGGTTTTTGCTTAGGCACAGATGAAGACATTATTGTAGCAGATACAAATAATCATCGTATCCAGGTATATCGTTATTTTTATAATGAATTATACTCTAGCTGAGTTACTTGTGTTTTCGTTGTATATTAAATACATATATAATTTCTTAATATTAAGGTATTCGAAAAAACTGGAATTTTTAAATTCCAATTTGGAATTCCTGGAAAAGAAGAAGGACAATTATGGTATCCACGAAAAGTAGCTGTTATGAGAAATAGTGGAAAATTTGTTGTTTGTGACAGAGGCAATGAAAGGTCAAGAATGCAAATCTTCACAAAAAATGGACACTTCATAAAAAAAATTGCTATTCGCTACATTGATATTGTAGCAGGATTAGCTGTTACTGGTCATGGACATATTGTTGCTGTTGATAGTGTATCTCCTACTGTATTTGTAATTAGTGACACAGGAGATCTTCTTAGGTGGTTTGATTGCAGTGATTATATGAGAGAACCTAGTGACATAGCCATCAGTGGTATGTATTTTTCATTTGGGTACCAATAAGCCTAAATAATCAGCAATAACAAAAAAACTTCTTTTTTTTTTTAGGAAAAGAATACTTTGTTTGTGACTTTAAAGGTCACTGTGTAGTAGTATTCAATGAAGATGGTGAATTTCTGCGTCGTATTGGCTGTGAAAACATAACAAATTTTCCTAATGGAATAGACATTAGTGACGCTGGAGATGTATTAATCGGTGATTCACATGGAAATAGGTTTCATGTAGCCGTTTTCTCAAGGGATGGCTCTCTCATTTCAGAATTTGAATGTCCTTATGTCAAGGTAATTAAATACATTTTTAAAGCATATTTATCACATTATATACAAATTAAATATAACACATTTCATGCAGCATGTTTAAAATTATTTCATGTGAATAAAATTTAAAAATTTGTAATAGAATGGTATATTTTATTTGTGCAGGTTTCAAGATGCTGTGGATTAAAGATAACTTCTGAAGGATATATTGTAACTCTTGCAAAAAATAATCATCACGTTTTGGTACTGAATACTCTGTACATAGTCTGAGATGAAAATGGAATCATTTCGTACAGCAGTCAGATTGCAAATATGAGGACTACTGAAATCGTATTGTTTTCACAAAATAATGAAGAGAATGCCCAATGATAACTAATACCAATGAACATCTGGGCCTACTGAAACAATAGTAAGAATTAACTCACCATTCAACTTTAAGCGTTGTATGAGTATTATGAGTGATCTTGGTTTATGAAAGTAACGAAAAAACTGAAGAAGCAATTTCGACAGCCGAAATTTGACCATAAATAGTCCCTAAAAACAAAATATTCAATGTTAAGCGGCTTTCAGTTGGCTGACTGCCATTTTATCGAGTTTTTAGAAAATTATTAAGGTTTAAATACTGCTTGTACTGTAGAGCTAATCGTTATTACTTAACGACATTAAGAAGCGTCTAGCTCCATGAGCAGTTTTTTTATGCATAAATTTGACGCGTCAGTATTTGAAGGGCGTTCATAAATCAAATTTTATCTAGTCTTGGACCAGCAGCTTTGCTTTCGCATTAAATTTTTATCCCAAGTAAGGTTCAACGCTGCCATTACAATATCCAAAGTATATATTTACAACAAATTAAAAATGGAATTTAAAAAACTTAGAGAGAACTTGATAAATAACTATCATAAAAATGTCTTCTTAATTAATGCATAAATACGAATGAGTATGTTCCTTCTTTCTCTCAACTTGCTTTAAATCTACATTTATATTTTCACGAGAGAAAAAGTAATGGAAAGATATTGATAAAACTTATAAAATGTTAAAAATCAAACATTTATTAATAATAAGAGAGTCATGATGAAAAATAATAGTATGTGTGTGTATGAACAAAAATGTAGGAGTATTTGTTTAAGAACACTACTTAACTATTTTCCATTTATGTGTATTATTGCTCTTACACAAATGGTTACAATATATACTCAGGATGCTTTATTATGGTTTTCCACTTAAAGCATGCAAATATACAAAATATATATACACACGTACTATACATATACATGCTATACCAGATAAAAAGACAAAACCTTATATGTATGGTATACAAATGTTATATAAAATTAAAAAAAAAAAACAAAAACAAAAGATAATTAAAAAAAAAACAAATAAAACATTTGCTAATCAACTTCTATTTTATGTAAATATAAAAGAATAATTACACAAAAAGGAAGAAAGAAAATTCATTAAAGACACGTATATATACACAAATATATATACATATAGAAATACACATATTTTGTAGGGTTGTTTACATGATCAGCCTTAATGTTTAATTCAACTAAAAGAAAGATAAAAGGATATTTATATGATAGGTAAAACTTGCACTTAACATTCGGCAATTCTGCTGTAAATAAATTACTTTCATATTTAGTAATGATGCAAATTGCAGAAAAATATCACTTTCTTGCCATAAAAAATGTTATTAAGCACATCCAATAATAATTTACGATTAAATAGCTTAACTGAAGTTGCTATACTTAATATTTAAGGTAAAAGAAAAGTTTTGAGGGAGAGAGCGCAAAAAATCATTGATTATATTTTTATCAATGATTTGAATGCGAGTCATAATAAAAAAGTCTATGAAACTATAAATAATACAAAAAATTAAATGTAGAGACAGAATTTAAAAATTTATACCTTGAAAAAGTCTGATAAAACACATAGATACTGCATAGAAATATTTCTATAACTTTCTTATATGTACATATGAAAAATATTTATATGTACCAAATATTATGTATTACATACATGTCAATATACTGTAAAATATATCTGCATATTTCGTATGGCTATGTTTCTATAAGTTGATATATATATACATATACATACATAAATATATACATGTATGCGTGATATTTATTATACAACTTTTAAAATATAGAAAAATGAGTTGCTATTAATTTATGCGTTATTATCAGACTTTTTCCTTACTTGAAAAAAGTTTCCCAATAAGGTGTAGTTTAAATGTTAAATCAACATTAATGCAAAGCCTATTTACACTTAAGCTAATCAGTTATAAAAGTAATCCTTTAAATATCATTAGGTATTTTAAGTTTTACATTAATAAGAGTTAAGAGCAAAATTTAAATAATAAATTCTGAAAAACATTTGGTAGTCATGGTTAGTAAAGTTATATTAAACATTGCCTGTGATAATAGCATCGTCAGGATAAGTTGTGTCCTTAAGATATCTCTGATATTGTTGCTAGGTAAATATTAATAATGAATTATTAAAAGACAAAGATGAAAAATCAACCTTACGGAAATTCAGTGTCTCATGTGATTTGTTAACACTGTAAGGACGGAAAAAATGAAAAAATTTAAGTTTGAAGATATAGATGCATTTAAACAAAAAATAAACTTTTTGAAAAACAAATAAAAAAATTAATGTCGGACTTAGTTCAAATAAATCGTACGGACAAAATTAATAAAAACTTCAATTGGATTTTATGATGATTTGAAGAAAAAAATAAAAATAACTTTTTATAAAAATTAAGAACTGCTACAATTAATTGGCATTAAGCCGCAATAAAATTTATTTTATGAAAAAAATAGTTTTTAAATTTTAAAAGCTATAAATACAATACTATAACTTTTACTTTTCTACATAAATTACGAAATCATTAAAAATTGTTGAATCAATCGAAGTTTTTTCATCAAAAATTTTTTAATAAAAAAAAAAAGACTTTATTTATTTTTGCGGAGTATACAAGCAACTAAATTAATTAAGGGGCAGAGAGAGAGAAGGAAACTAAAACGTAAGGGAAAAACCCTGACGACGTTCACAAACAAGTCGATGATTTTGTGAGGTACACACTGTTAGGTGATTATCGTGATAATTACGCAAAATCGCGATGGTATACACTTTGTGCGCACGCAGAAAGGGATAAAAATACCCACAGAAAAGTAACGCGAGAGAAAGAGAGGATACCCTGCCTCGAAAAAAATATATATATACACATATACATTATCTTTTATTACATTCGTTTAATATATAGGAAAAGCGGATAATACGGATAACATGTACAACATACGCGATGGAAACACCTAATAACCATACGAGTGCGCGCGCGTATGCTTTTGTATGTATGTATATTTACATATGCATATATACACTTATATTTGAATATTTTAGTATAGATTTACTCTATTTACATATTTTTATCTGTCAAAGACTACTTGGCTAATATTAGGCCACTGTTGAAATTTACCCCTTATTTGCCTTGATGTTTGAATTTACAATAATATAAAAAAAAAGAATGGAAAAATTGCGAGGAAGCGTAATTTAAATGACACAGGGGAGCAGGTACGAGCATTAATTGTTGTGTAAATGGTAATTGTGATAGATTTTTTGATAATTTTTACAATCTCAAAACTCTTATTATCGTAATATGTATAGAGAAAGAAAAAAATAATGACGACTAAGAGCCTCACTCTTTACGAGATACGTATATTCTGCTTAAAACTTGAAGATTCATCTCTATTGTAAAAAGGCATTCCACTTTTTTTTGGGAGAGGAGAAGGACGAGAGACGCGCTCATGAATTGCAAAGAACAAATATCTCTAGATGTCGCGGCGCGAAAGTTTCTTTACAAACGTCTTATATCGAGGGAAATGGCACACATACACACACTGAGATCGGTGATTAAGGTTTGAGGAATATTAAAAAAAAAGTGCGGCCTTACAATTGCGTCGAGTGACTAGTGCCGCTGGGAAAAAATTTCGAAGCACTCTTGCAACGATAACCTTTGATATTTCGGGTATGATTATATAATATTTAACTGACAACTACATAACGAGCTAGTCTTCTAAAGTCACTCATCGACTCAGCCATTTCGGCAAATCGTAAAGGCCAATACCAAATTTTCATACGAATCCGGCTATTCTTTTCAAATATATTTATATACAAAAAAGTGGCTTTTCTCGACTAAATAATTATATACATATATACATATATACACACACATATATTATACACACACATATATATATTTTTTATTTATTTTTTTTAAATAATATATACGAAAATCAAATTTTCAATTCCAAAGAGTCTATATAGAGTTCAGTTGAGTGAGTTCGAAAGACAGGATAAAATAAGCGAAAGTAAGCTTTTAACAGTCTAAATTTGGTGTACATGTAACGTGGAATAGGCAAGTGTAGGACGAATGTTCAAATTGGTTGCACTGTCTTGACGAACATTAATTTTTTCTAGTAATTATACAATAGCAAGGACGTTGATCGTAAGAAATTCGATCAATGTCGTATCGTTTACGTGTGTATTTTATACGATTTACAATGAGAGCTGCTATGGGAAAAGAGAAAATCCATTTTATTCCAAGATTTTTCATGCTCTTTAAACAAAATTCTTGTCATATCATACATATATGTATACAGATGTATGTATTACGAAAAGAAAAGAAATGCGTTCCTCGTTTTAAAGAGTACGTCTCACTGCTAAAGAAAGATATAAAAAAAAAATAAAATAATTCCTAGTATATTTTATACAACGTATATTTATTAGTTTCAAACAATACGATAAAAGAATAAGCACCTATACAAATATACAATCATATTATTGGTAGGCTTAAGGCAAAATAAGCAGAACTTTAGCCTACAATTAATCATAGTCTTCCTAGAAAAAAGAAACTTAAAAGTTATGGGATTTCCTAGGTATGGTTAAGATTAAACAAAAAAAAAAAAAAAAACTCGATAAGATATGTAGACGCGAGTCTCTTTTGTTAGTATTATATAATACGAGGAGAACAGAAATTACACTTAATTTCCTTGATTTGATTTACCGAGAGCTTATTTGAGCCCCCCGAAGAGTGTAAAAGAATAATAATAATTGTCAGCATGTGCGAATTCCGTTCAACGAAATCTCCTACATAGCGATATTTGCGCCTTAAACAAATCTTGAATGTATATGTAAATAAGTCTTAAGACACGTTGAATGAGCGAGCATGCATGGGTGAGGCGATGAGGTGGAGGTGCGAAAGCGCGCAATAAAAGCGACAAAATGCATCACGAGCTCATTGATCGAAGATATGCGAAAGATGTACGACTTAATAGGCGTTAAAGCGATTAATGTATCTCTATTAGCTACTTTTTCCTCCGTTCTGCGAACAGCTCTATATACAATATACACATTATGAGCAGAGATGGCGCGGATCTTTTTTCGCATTTTCCTCATCCAGGCATTCATTGTTTACGCGCGACCAAACGAATGGGGAAAAAAGTAAAACTCTGTGTTCTGATTAGCTTGTAAACGCGTTACCGATCTACCTTTCGGCGTCCTAAGTTGGCAGCTGTACATCTTGACAGTACGCTCTGTCATTTTCGCCGACTTGAAGACAGAATAAGGAATGGAAAACAAGAAGTAGACAAAGCATCCTTTAACTTAGTCAAAGGGACAGAGCCTCTCAGGCCTCTTTATACTTGTATAACGAACTTTTCAATTCGATTCGATTAATTGTCGGCGATTGTTGTGTATTTCTTTCAATTTCTTGCCCCGTGCTTCGTTTTACTTTCTCATTAGACTGCGTTCACAAGATTCGCACAGCCTTCTATGCGAATTAGTCTCGTAATACTCAAGGATCCACTGAATGCGTGTAAATATGTTCAATATCATACAAAAGTCGCTAAAATGAGATAGCAATGAAACAAGTGATTTTTCAATGTTGCCCCCCCCCCCCCTATTAAAGAAGAGCTGATACGGACGCATTTTATTCATTAAAATTTGTATTTATTATGATGCATTTAGTATGTATGTGAATTATATTTCGGAAATTCTCTTTATACAAATGTTAACGGTCGCATAAGTTTTTTAGTCTTATTTATGAAAAATACTTGTTTTTATTATTCATCTTTTTCCCTTCGTCCATTTAGCAATTTTATACACAATTGTATATTTAAATATATATATATATATATATATATGTATACATTAGAACTCTAATCAACTATTAAGTTAAATCTTTTGTGCCAAAAAACGTTTGTAGCGAAAGAAAATGTCTGTATGAAGACGGAACGTTATTTGATAATTTTAGTGCGCTTACGATTAATTTTTTATCATATCCATCTGCGTTTTATTTTTCTTTTGACGGTGTGATGTTTCTAGATTTACATTAGAATAGGACGAATGAATTATTACAATTTTAATTCTCAATTAGTCAGTTGAAGTACAAAGATTCGACGTATTTTATTTCTAGATTGTAAGAAAACAAACGTTATTTAAATAATATATCAAGGAAAAACAAAGTGCGTAAAAACATAAGACGACTAAAGACATTAATGCTATTTTATTCCATTACGATTATTATTATTATTAAAGCACTCGTTTTATTTATTTGCACTCTAATTTGCTTAGTTTCATGCGACGCTTTAATAAATAAATATTTTATTTCTAAGTAAACAAAGTTCAGACCGCGAATTTTGTTCAATTGATCCGAAATTGTATCTAAAAATCTATCTATTTAAATATACACTGCACATCATGAACTGCGTTGTGCACGTTTCCGTTTGAATTCTGTACCTAGAATAGGTTTATTAATCTGATTGAAACATCTATATATTCATCAAATGTCATAAGTTTGTCACGATTTTAAATTAGAAACAGTGGATATATTCTGTTCGTTAAGTTTTCACATTTCGTGAAAAAGAAAGCGTAACTTAAATGTATAATTTCGAAGAAGTGAAGACATACCTACAATCGGCAAAGACGCATATGTATGAATAAACAAATATGTTCCGGTCAAATGATCTCTGCAGCTTTTATCACCAAGTATTAAAATGTTACGAAAATAGGATCAATTTTCGATGTGTTTAGTTCTTAAGGAGATCTTTACTTTAAAATGCGTCACGATCCAAAAGATAGTCTACTAGTTATGTGTTATTTCTCAACTTTTTTTTTGTAATTTTAACTAATTCAAAGGTTTTTCTGCGTTTTATTATTTTATTATTATTTATTTTATTTTTCCATATGTCTTCATTGTTATGAGTGTAGTAGCATTTTGGCTATTATAGATACTTTTACCGAAGAAGAAAAAAGAAATCTGTACATGTGTTCTAGTGTGCGCATAGATTGCAATGCAATAATAATATATACATATACATACACACATATATATATATTGTGATGCTCATAAAGCACATTGATGCAGTGTACGAAAAATAGTTAAGAATGTCATGTGATTTTGGAAACTGTTATATTTTTTATTTCTTAACAACTGTTTAATATGTAATGTTGTTCTTTGTTCTTTTTCAATAAAGAATTCAAATTAAGTTGACTGCTTTAATTTTTCATTTACCTTTCCCTACCACAACAATACAACTAATTAATTTTCCAAGCATAAAATATTACTTTTTATGAGAAAATATCAATATTGATTGGAGTCAAAAAAACAAAAATTATGTTATTTTGTTTATAAGTTATTTATTAAAACATAAAGGACAGGTAATTGTATTCTCTAATCAGAATCTGAATCTTGCCTATGAAGTTGTTGTTGTGGCAAGTGTTCTTGTAACTCTTGTACATGTGCAATTGCTTTTGGTTTACCATCTTCTCCAACACGACAAGGTTGAATCACCCCCCCTCTAAAATTGCAATGAATGTTATTATTCAAAATAAAATATTTATAACGAATAATAACGCTATTTACCTTTGTAATTGATCAATGAGACCAACTAATTTAATAGCTTCATACTCCTTTTGTTCTTCTGACATACCTTCCAGAGGATTTGATTTTGGATTTTCATAACACCCTACGATTGGATTTATTCTAAAAAAATTTTTGAAGTTCATTATAAATTTTAAGTTTTTGTAAAATTTATATAATTTTATTTATCATACTGTTCTTTATATTTCTCATATTCTTCAGTTTCACTGTCTTCAGATTCAGAGGAATAGTCCACTTTAGCATGTTCTGGTCCCAATAATCCTTTATTTGCAAACATTCCCGCTGCATTTCCATAACCAGTATACTTAATCATTCGACCAACTTGAAAAATTATTTACTGTTAAATTCTTCTATAAAAAAATATTCAAAACATATATTTTTTCATACCTTTTTCTTTGCAAAGGACAAATAAAAATTCTGCATTAAGATCTCTTACGTTAGTGATGGGCGTAGTAAGTAATTTACAAAGTTTATTTCTCAATGTTGATCCATCTTCTGGTTTTTTCATAACATCTTTTAATGGTGGTAGAACCTACAATTAATTTCCTTTATTCAGTGGTATAAATATGAAATTATATTTTTATGCATCGTTATAGTACTATAATAAAGAGTATTGTCAAACTAAAACACCAATGAGAGCAATACAAAAAAATGGCACATGAATAATTTTTAAAAATCATATATTTCGTTTTAGATTGAATAAAAATTACCAAATTTAACTACAAGTAGAAAAAGTTTTAAATTATTAAGTATTCTTGTATTAAATAAATTAATGGAAAATAAAACTCATACCTGCATTCGTACATATTTACGAATTATCTTTTCAGCCCTACACATTTGTATTAAACAAGTAAATATAGGAGACAAAACGTCAAATAAATTTGATTTACAATCTAGTTTGTCATTTAATAATTGTATTATTGAATCGATAATTGTCATATCCATATCTTGATATATAGTGATATCTTTATGATCATCTGATAATGGCACAATTACTTTTGAATAACAGTTAGTTGGAATCACAATTAATAGATGGATAAAATTGCTAAAAATTATGAATAGTTAAGTATCCCATTATGTTTTGAAAAATTTGAAAAAACATGTTATTACCTTAGAAAACTTTCTTTATGCCTTTCATTAGTATTCACAAATAATTTCCTTAAAACAAGTATCATTTTTTCATACTCTCCTATTTTTTCCATAGGAGGATTTTTTTGGTGAATGAACAAGTTGAATAAAGTTTTTAAAATTTCACAGATCAATGTTGAATCATTATCCTTAAAAATAAAAACATTTTAATAAAAATTAGTATATTCTTTTTCATGAAATTAAAAATTTTGCTGATAATTGTTTTACTTACATTTTTTTCATTATTAATATGGCAGTTTAAAATATTTTCCAACATTTTTATTAATTTTGTATCACCATTCAATTCAGTTCTAACATTATTTGTTGTTGAAGCATTTAAGGCAGTAATTAAAAATATTATTCTTACATCAAATAATTTAGTGTCATGTTGCACAGATTCATCGTATTTACCAATGCGGTCTACTACACATTGTAAGCATAAAGTATCTGTTATCATATTTTGAATTTTAATACTGTTGAACAATATATTACAAAGTAATTTTTGAGCATTATTTATAACTGAAATAACAATTTTTAGTTAGATGAAACTATTTGGAAAAAATTCAACAAACTGAACAATATATTAATAACAAACCTGAGGTGTAAGTATAGTGTTCTTGAATGGTGCTAAGTCCAGCATATTTTAGTATTATATCTAGTTTTTCTCTTGTGAGGATATCATCTAAATTTGTTTTATCACGACTGAGTAATATCAGAGATAAATATCAGGTAAATATCAGAGGTAAGCAATAACAATGTAATTTATGATCAAGTAAAATCTCAACAAATGCATCCTACCTTAAAATTCTAAGTGTTGTCAAACATTTCTCATGAAGGGATGATTCATCTTGGGTATTTAAATGTGAAAATACAGCCTCCCATATTTGGCTGCGAAAATTTTCTTGATCCAGAAATTCAAACTTTGTCACACTAGCATACTAAATGACAAAATTATAAAGAAAAAAGATAAATCATTTTTAGAAATATAAACGTTAATAAATGCTTTTAAAAACTAGGAGAACAATAAAGACTACTAACATTGTTTACAAACGTTTCTAGAGCTTGGTAAAACTCATCTTTATCTTCAGATTTAAGCTTTGAAAATAAATCCTCCATTTTTAGATAAAATTTTCTTCCTCTCCAAAGCTTTTCATTACCGAAATATTATCACGAAAACATGTTATAGGAAGTCCACCCAAACAGACTTTGTAATTGAATTAATGAAATAACGAAGGGGTATCGCTATAAACACACAGTAGTTAAACTCATGCACATGCGTCTGCACAATTGTGTATAACTATATCGCTGATCCTACAGCAGCTGTTTGCTGCCACTCGTATATAGGATTGTTTATTTGCGCTCGCCAGGTCGTTTACGCCCACCCCGAGGGGATGACATCTAGTTTCGGAGCAACGGCGATCCTACTCGTCAGTGTACGAACTACGAAGTCTGCAGCCTTCTGCGAGCCGCAGAGCTTTACAAGATGCCAACATAGCGGACGTGATAGGGTGCGTCTACACCGCACTATATGCGCTTGGAGTTGTTGGACAATTTGTTTAGCCGCAGTTTATATATACGCGACGACGAGCAAGAGGGGAGATTGGAGAAGTGGCGAAAAGAAGAGAGAGAGAGAGAGAGAGGATTGCGCCGCAACTCCGCAAGCCGCGGGAGCGTGAGTCGACGAGAAAGGGAGGAGAAAACATTCAAGAAAACGAGAGAGAAAGAGAGAAACGCGCTCGACTTTGGATTCTTAGTGCCGACTCATCGTGTGGGCAATATTGCCGCTACAGTTAAGTTGAGTGCCGAGTGCCAAAAGCAGCTGAGGATCCGCATTCAGGGATCCAACGTTTGCTGCAGGCCGCTCACCCCCCGCTTGCAGCCGCTTCGTTGGAAAAGGACGATCGAGCAGCAGCAGCAAAGCAGCGGTCGCCGTCGGCCTATCCAAATCGAGACTGAGAGAGGGAGAG
The DNA here is from genome assembly GCA_030522905.1 of Torymus flavipes. Taxonomy (NCBI): domain Eukaryota; kingdom Metazoa; phylum Arthropoda; class Insecta; order Hymenoptera; family Torymidae; genus Torymus; species Torymus flavipes. Next base: position 4,971 of record JAPYZO010001081.1, on the reverse strand, counting down.
AGAGAGAGAAAGAGGAGAGCGGCCGACCGCCTGTCCAGCATTTTTTCTTCATTCTCTAATTCTAATTGTTCACTAAGCTCAACATGATTATAACGTTAAAAAATCTCCAGCAGCAGACCTTCACCGTCGAAATCGAACCGACGAAAACGGTGAGTTGGCTAACGCTCGTTCCATCTAGCTAGCTCTCAACCCCACGTTTTTCTCTTCTTCTAGGTTAAGGATCTCAAAGATGTGATCGAGAAGCTGAAAGGATTTTCCGCTCAGCACCAAAAATTAATTTACGCCGGTAAGCAAAGGCTTTAGTTTTATATAACCTCCGATATGCTCTCCCGCAGACTCCCGCCTGCTCCTTTTGTCTTCCGCGCGCCTACCCCCTTCCTTGCTTCACGCCTTACCTTACCTTTAGCTTGTCATGATAAGCAGCTAGTCACTTACACAGCATAATTTTCTCAATCCATGATTAAACACTCTTTTATCGTTTATTTTAAAAATTGTATTTACTACTTATTTGTTTGGATACATAAAATTCTTTTCATTTACTTTTATTCGATATTTTCTTTATTCCTTTGATACACTTGCTAGGTTAGGATTTTTATATTTGTGCTTCTACGTATTAAATACTGTACTACTGTTGTCATTTTTTTTAGGAAAAATATTGACTGATGATCAGCCTTTAACTGAATACAATATCGATGAGAAGAAATTTATTGTTGTCATGGTTTCTAAACCTAAGACTGCAGGAGGTACAAGCACAAGTGAGGAAACACGCACTGATGTTGACAATAATAAACCTAAGGAACAAACCACAACTGCTGCAACAACACCACCTGCAGCACCTGTAGTAACAGCAAGGTAAATTGATATTTTTGAAAGAATATTTAAAAACAGTTTTTTTTTTCTATGAAAATATTTCATTGGCTAACATTGTAGTAGTACACAACCACCTAGTACAACTCCAACTCCGGCATCTCAAACTACTGCACCTTCAAGGCCAGCTGAAAATACTCAAGAAACTACAGCCCCACCTGCTACTGCTAGAAATACTGGTACTGGTCCTGAAAGTGCTTTATTGATGGGTGACGAATATAATACAATGGTCAACAATATTATGGATATGGGGTATGTTATTAAACAAATTCAATTAAATATTCTTATTGTAATCAATTATTTTTATCTTAAGGTATGAACGAGAATTGGTTGAACAAGCATTGAGAGCTAGTTTTAATAATCCAGATAGAGCAGTAGAATATTTATTGACAGGAATACCTCCACAATTATTTGATGACCCTCCTGAAGAAGCTGCTGATTCACAAGATGCTCTGCAGGAAGGAAATCAGGACCCATTAGCTTTTTTACGCACACAACCCCAATTTCAACAAATGAGACAAGTCATCCAACAAAACCCTCAGTTGTTAAATCCTGTTCTTCAGCAAATTGGACAAACAAATCCTGCTCTTTTACAACTTATATCTCAAAACCAAGAAGCTTTTGTACAAATGTTAAATGAGCCTGGTAATAACTTTTTTGCTCTACTTGAATTCATTTTAAGCATACCAGAAATCTTATTATTAGAATGATATTCTTGATTTATAAAAATTTTTCATTTAATTATATTATTTATAAAATTTCAGTTGGTGCATCCGGTGGTGCCAGTGCTGCTGCATCTGCTGCATTAGCAGCAGCAGTTAATCCAGGAAGTCTCGGTAGTGGTACTGGTGCAGGTGCTGGTGCCGGTGCTGGTGCTGGTGCTGGTGCTGGTGCTGGTGCTGGTGCAGGTGCTGGTGCTGGTGCAGGAGGTGGTCCTGGAATTCAAATTACACCACAGGATAAAGAAGCTATTGAAAGATTAAAATCGCTTGGCTTTCCTGAAGATCTTGTTGTTCAAGCATATTTTGCATGTGAAAAAAATGAAAATCTTGCTGCTAATTTTCTGCTTTCACAAACTCTTGATGATTGAGTAAGTTTAGCGCAAAACAACGGCATATTTGGCGCGACTTATATGAAAGTGATTTTATTGTTATTACTGGCCCAAGTGTCTCACTTCTTTGATATGTCATATGTTGATTGGCAAGTAACTATTCATTACCAAAAGAGAAAAGAAAACAATAAACCTTACATTCGAAGTGTAGATGTTCACTTGATAGAAGTATCATTTTATCAATGATACAAAAAAAGAATTTATCCTTTTGCTTTTCTGAAAGTTTGCTTTGCTCTACATTAGAAAAAAATTTTCCCATGTAAATGGGCAATATTAATTGAGAAAATTTTCATTAAATGAACATTAAATTTGGTAAACGTAATGAGAATGCAAGATAATATAGGTACATTGTGTGAATGATGTTGAATATCTTTCAGCTTTATAATAATGCAACATTCGTTTTTTGTATTCAAATAATATTCGACTATGTAATTGTATATATGTACATATATATACGTCTTGCGTTCTCATAAGACGTCTACAGCTATTTAACGGTGTGGTGAAATACATAGTAAAAAAAAAATGCATAAATGCGGCATTATGATCTGTGCACCTGTGTACTTATGCAAGGCTATGTGATTGTGTATGTAAATGATATTTTTTTTAATAATTTCTATATCATAGGACATTCCAAAAATGTTCAATGATAAGATATATTTCCTTTTTCTTTTCAACTGAAATTTAATACTAATATAAATTATAAAAGATTTTATAAAATTCATTGTGTGATTTATTTTCTTTTAAACTCTGCAAACAAGTTTGCTCCATTTTCATTACACTGTTAAGGAACATATTTATATAATATTAATGAAACTACAGTTAACATTTTTACATTGAGACTGATTTGATGTTGCTAAAAATTCAAGAAGCTTGTGAACACTAAAGTTTTTTGCCAATATGTGAAAAACGTCCAGCCTTATATATATGATTCCTACATATTGTGCTGATAGCTTGGACTGTACTGTAGTGCAAGCTCATACACGATTTAGCGTTAACATTCTGGTTTAGTGGTCAGCAATGAACATCGAATGCTGCAGACCCTTGTTTTAGGATTTATGTGAAAATCAATGAATTTAAACAACACTTGCCATGAAATAATATACTTCATTCAAGTGCATTTTTCAGATATATGAATTTTGGAAATGCTTTTAGAATAATGTTGATACAGTTACATTATTAATCCATCATTAATATGACATTACGAAAAGCGCATTAAGATAAAACTGTATAAGGATAGATTTGGAAGTAACCATCACTTGTAATGTAGTGAATGTCATATTCATAATAGGAGCATTTTCAAAACTTTTATTTTATATTTACTAATTATAATATTGCATAATTACTTCCAAACCTACCCGAATAATAATAATTTAAAATATACAGCTCTGTGAATAACTATTTTGAAAAAAAAAATTTAAATGTTTTTTAATTATAATATAATTCGTTATGTTATTTTAATGCATATAATTAACATCTGCAATTGTTATGCATTTATGGATAACAATTTCTAGTGTTAATAATTTCTTTTTATGCCTTATAAATAGAATTAACGGTATTAACTAATATAGATTGTTATGGACAGACATTAAAAATCTAAAATTTTTATTAATAATTGTAAACTTTGAATTTAAAAATACTAATTCAGCCTAAAACTATTCTATTAAAAAACACGTTTTTTTCCGTTTATGTAAGTTATAAGAATCAGTCAATATTTTTATTTATATCAAAATTATGTAAAAATAATATATCTATTCTTTAGTAATAACATTTTCAATATTATGTTTTATGATACAATAATTTTTTATTTACAATTTAGAATAAATTTGTAGATTTGATTAATATATCCTTGCCATATTAAAACTTTTATTACTTACCAAAATAACTTATAGCAATTAGTAAATAAAAAATACTAATCTTTCGTAGCATAGAAATTATTATTATTTAAAAGAAATAAACTGATGATTTAAAGTCAACTATTTATTGTTATTTTCTACAAGAGAAAACGACTATTACAATAAAATCTTATATCTTCTTTTTTATTAAAAACAAAAATTGACGTTATAATAGATGCAGTAAATATAAATAATCTATTTAAACGAGTGGCCTAAAAAGTAGATACCTATTGGTTCGACAAAAGAATTAATGTTCTCGTATTGTAGTGAAAACAATTGTAAAAAAATATACCTACACTACCAGTAATTACTTTACTGCTAATACTAAAAAATTTTTCGATACATTGCATAAATATTCGCGCATGCGCATTGTCAATCGCATAAATTATTTTAAAAATAGAGCTTTTAGTTTGTATATAATGTAAGAATAAAAATGAAATAATCGGTAAGTCATTTAATGTTTATATTTATTCACATAATTTAAGTACTGATTGCGTAGATAATTAGTTTCCCGTGAAAATTTTCCACTAAATTGTATCTTTTAAAAATTAGTTTATTTTTGTTGATTAATTGTTTAAAAAACTACCTAGTTTCTTTATTTCTATTTAATTGTAAAAATCAGTGTACCTATATGTCATAATATTGCATATTTGCATGTAGGTACTAAATGTTGCCGTTTTAAATCTCCCAGATTAGACTTTTAAAAATGGCGTCACGTATTGCAGCGAGTGCAACGGTTCGAGCAGTAAAAGGACGAAAGATTCTTCCAGCTCGTGCAGCTTTAGTTTTGGTATGTACTTATGGCTTTACTTTTATTTTTATCACTAAGAAATAGTATAAACATTTTCTTCCAAATCGGTTGAGCCACGATTAATTTTTTCACAAATTTCATAACCTCAATTATAAGAACTTTTCACAGAAATTTATTTAAAATTTCATTCAATGTTAAAATGATTATATTATTTTTGCATCAATTTTTTTGTTTGAACAATTTTTAAAGGTTTAATTTGTCATTAAGAAATAGACACTTAGGAAATAAGTCTTTTCACATTTTATTTTTAGACCCCAAACGCTGTCAAGAAAGTTAAAGAAATATTAAAA
>JAPYZO010001080.1:0-31305 GCA_030522905.1 Torymus flavipes | reverse complement strand
TTCGCTCGCTCGGGCAGTGATCACCCGAGGGAATCATCGACTTTTCTCCCGAGTTACATATAGTACTTTATTCCCATCTCAACTGTGGCCACTTTTAATATTAAGTGTAATATTTATTGATATTTGGCTGTTTATATGAAATTTACTTATTTTTTGCAAAAGCGGGAAATATGGCCATATTTGCCGCAAACGTTAAATTTCTTGAAAGAGGGAAACCAATTTAACTTCTGTCCCGCTTTTCAGGGAAAAAAGTGGCCATTTTTGTTGAGATGGGAATAAAAGAAGTTATACTTCTATTTCGAAGGAAAGGGGAGAAAAATACAGTTGAAAATTTCAACACTAAACTACTAATTTTTTGCTAAATTACAAAAATATAGTGGTTTGCACATTTATTTTGACTCCAAAGTTATCGTACGACAAAGGTTAGAGCAGTACCGATAACCAGACGTTATTTGCAAATCTAAGCTATCTTTTCTTAACTTTCGGTAAATGGATGGAAGATGCGCTCTTTGTTAATTATTATCTGAAATTACTCATTCTTTGAGAGTTTTTTGAAAGAAGAAAATGCACCAAATTGAAGTTTTGAAATACAAGAAAGCTGCCCAAAATGACCTTGATTCAGAGCCCCATTCATAAAAAGGGTGATTCTGAACTTCATTCTGAGGAATCAAAATCGCCGAGTTTTAGCCCCACATATAAAAAGCTCTGAAAGTCAGTTTGAGATGTGTACTTAGCTCTGAATCACAAATGACGTTTCGCCTCCTCTTCTTACCTAATCTTGTCGTACGACTTAATAGGCAAAATAAACGCGCAACCTAATTTTTTCGAGCTTTTTATACCTAGAACTAAAAATATGCGATTTTGATTTTTGAAAATATATCACTTTACCCTCTTTACAAAGGGTAACTAAAAATCCAATTCATTCTGGGTTGCTTTCTTGTGTCATGGAGGTTTCCGTCGACGTTGGACACAGTCAGAAACCACTCAGTCAGCATAAACATAACTAGCTCGTGATGTACTCGTCGTAGCATCGCGACGTTAGCTCAGTGTTAGAGCGTGAGACTAGAAACTTCGGGTCCGCCGGTTCGCGTCCCGCTTGTCGCTTATTTTTTCATTTCATTTATTTATTTCTCTTATACGTAACACTTGTATTCTAAGCTTCATTTTGAAACATTTCTTGTCTTTCAAAGAACTTGCAAAGGATGAGTAATTTCGGATAATCGGTAAGGGGTTGGTGCACCACCCACCAATTTAGCACTCAACGACAGTTCTGGAAGGATAACTTGGAATTGCAAATGACGTTTGGTCATCTGCACTGATATATAAAATATAACCTCTGTCGTGAGATAACTTTGGAGCCGAAATAAATGTGCAAAGCATTATATTTTTGTAATTATTCCGAAAAATATTTAGTTGTGTATTGAAATTTTGAAAATTTCCTTTGGCATAGAAAAATAATTTTTTATACCACTTTAACCTAAAAATTTCATTTTTGACAGATTTTTAAGCTCTCGTGGTATAAAATACTGTATGAAACTTGTTTGTAAGGTGATTTTTACCGCATTCGACTTTTCATTCGGTAAATAATCATCTTCGACACTAGATACAAAAAGTACTATTTTAAATCTACTTATCGTTTGTGTTCTTTATAATGATTTTTGGTTTTGTACAGTCCTTCGGTAGGAGAGTTTCCCTAGTATATATGCATCCTTCTTCAACTTACTATCTATCATAAATGTAATCATAAATTAGAGCAAGGAGGCTTGTATAATAAAGAGGATTACTCGCTGCCGTAGTTGCTTCTTCATCTCGGTTCATTCCTGCAATTAGTGGTATATCCGCAATTTTGCCAGATTTAATTAAAGTCCATGGATCAGACGGCAAAAATATTTCCTGTCCTACATCGTTCTCTATCGAGGGTAGAAAGGCATGATCATGTCCACTCATAAAATTCTGAAATGTTACTTTATGAATCAAAATGGTTTAAAAACAATTAAGCATACATTAACTTTACAATTTCTCCATCACACAAAAAATTATTTACATAAGTAGATTTCGAAACTTTTTCAGCTGCGATCATCAATTCTTTTGCAGAAAACATTTTTAATTTATCAACCAATTCTTTACTATCAGTTGTTTCGATGCCAAGAACTGTCCCCAGCTGGAACGCGATTTCTTTGGGATTATACTGCATGACCCATGGATTCAATGACGAACCGCTTTGTTCCAAACCTGCACGAAAGAGACCTGAAAAAATTAAAAAAAAAATGAATATATAAAAATATTATTAAGCCTTTTGATATATCTACCTTGTGACATTGGGGACATCATGTGTAATTGCACTGACGCTGCACCGGAATTCATTCCTCCGATTGTTACTTTTTGAGGATCCCCACCAAAGTATTTAATATTATCTCTCACCCATTTTAATGCCATAACTTGATCTTTAAGGCCAATATTGCCAGGTGCATTTTTATCACCAGTATTTAAAAATCCTACAAGAAGTTTTAATAAAATCAATAGCATGATCTAGCAGTATTATGGGGGACCATGAAAATTGTTAATTATGACTTTTTAGTTCTTATGTGTATACGTGTATGTGTGTGATTATAATGATGCCCCTTACAAAGACTAGCACGTTTCCATTCGCTAGCAAATAGAAACGTGCTAGTCTTCGCAAGGGGCACCGATAAATTTGTGTGCAGCATAACTCGAAACTGGCCAGAGATATCAAGTTCATCTTTGGCAGGTATATGAAGTTTATTTTGAAGTTGTGCAAGTTAAATTAGTTATAGTTGATATTTAATTAGTTATATAGTTGATCTAATAATATTGAGTATTTTAAAAATAAACAAGCAAATGCAATTGTGACACTTTAAAGTGCGGAAAATGTGACTACAGCAATAAAAATTATAAAACGAATTATAATGAAAATCATAGCGCAATAGATAGTGATCAATGTGAAATTTAAAAAAATAAAATATAAAAATACATAGAAGCAACAGATTATCCATTACAACTTACATATAAAAGATACTTTGGTAAAGTAGAACACACAAATCAAACAGATAATGAAAATTAAAAAAAACACACATTTTTATTAAAAACAAAAGAACCGTGATTGCTAGAAAATTTTTTTTTAGAAAATTTAGGTGTTTTAATTTTCTTTCAAATGCTACCTACCTATCCGATTAAAATATCTAAATCCTATCATTAAAAAAAAGGCGAAAATAAATTTTGAGAAAATCGAAAATTCGAAATAAAACATAAACGCACACACACACACACACACACACACACATCCATACTGACATTTTTCAAAAACCATGTATTTTGATTCCTAACACCTCGGAAAACATGTTTTTAGAACAACTCAAAAAATTACTATTACAAAGCTTCCTCTAGGAGGAAGCAAAATATGATGAGCGGAAAATGAAGCCAAAATAAGTCGTTTCTGATTGGTTAAGTCCGATCAAAATATAAGCTTCTGTAATTATAAATTTAAATATTAAGTTCCTAGCAAGAAGAAATAAAAGCGCGCATGAAATAAAAGGTGCATTTTTTGAGAGACTTTCACATTTCTAAACAATTGATTGTAAGTTTGCAGGTTTAGTTAATTTTCTAATTTTTCCTGTGATTGAACGAGGAAAAAAATGACCGTTTTGAAATCTTAAAAATCAAAATGATTGTCATATTTTGTTGAATTTTCTACTAGGTGACACTAACTAGTTTTAATAATAATTAAATGTCTATAAAAAGTTGTTTTCGTCATCTTAAGCCCTCTACCTTTGATGCATCGTTGCCTGGAAGGTATAGAAGAAGAAGGTATAAGCAAAAATAATTTTTTTGCATAGTATGCGCAAAGTACGTCGATTCGCATCGTTTTCAGTGCATAAAATTGAATTTTTTAGCTTTGCTTTATGCATAGTATGCGTAAAATTCAACTTTACACCTCCAAAAGATCCGACGACGTGCTTTACTCATACTATAAAAAAAATATTGTTCGTTACGCTACCAAAATTTTTACCACCTCGTGATCGCTCTTATATAGCTCTGAATTACTGTGCTAGTGAATACTGTTGGATGCCATGTATCCATCTTTAGTAACTCACATAGAAATGGGGACCTACAGTTTTACGTGGGTTCCGAACCACCAGAGCTACAGTGAGATAAACAGTGCCAATCAATCGCCGAAGCCAGGATTTGAACTCGGTACTGTTTGGGTAAACAAACATTCCGATTCGAGAGTCCCAGGCTTTAGACGATTGAGCTACCGTAGCTCTAAATTTTATACTTAAATATACAATTAAAAAAATAATTTATTGGAATTTTGCTTTTCTCTTTGAGAAAGCATTCTGCTAAAGCAGTCATTCTGTTAGCAGCGGTTTTTTTATTTACCGATCGGTCCAAGTCTGTAATTAAAAGAAACTAAAATGATATCCTTTTGAATCAAAAAGTCTGGTCCAAGTACTCCATCATCACCAGACAGATAATTAAACCCTCCTGCGTGAATCCAGATCAGTACAGCTTTGTTAGCATCGTTATCCAGCTGAGGCGTATAAATATTCATTAATAAGCAATCTTCATCACCAATATACTGTTTTCTAGCTGGACAATAATAAACACATTCTGTTGTAGGTTTTGTTGCATCGAGTATACCTTGCCATGGTTCAATTTGTTGAGAAGGCTAAAAAGTTAAAAATTTTAATACACAAAGGGCTGGTTATAGTTATTAAGTATTAGTAGTTTGTTGCCCAAAAGAAGCGAGTATAACTAAAACACCCATGCACAGATTATCCTTCCGCGTACATGTACCAAATTTTATCTTTTTCAATGAATTTAGCAAAACTTGCTTTTTTGTGTTTGACGAGTACGAAGTTTGTCGTCCGAACAAAGTCACAATGACACGTGTTGAACATAAAAGAGAATTGCTGCGTTCGTGAAATATAATGAATTTACTTCGTGGTGCCCTCTGAACGTATTACTTTCCATTGAAATAACTCTCCAAGTGTATTAAAATTTAATTGAAAATTTTATTAGTCATATAAATATAAAATATCAATACCTCAAATTTATTTATTCCAGTGACGGCTTTTACGTACGGAACACTTCGAAAACTATAATATGTTTTATTTTCGTGAACTGTAGTAACTTTTAATCCCTTCAATACCCCTAAGGGGATTTCCCATAAAATTTCTTCACAAAATGTTAAAATAATAAATGCGCACATGAAATATATTTGTATGAACCACATCGTTCGACAGATATCTAATTCTCTTATATGAAGTTTTCACAAAAGATTTTTTCTGAAGGTATTTCTCATCTTGCATAGTCTCTTACAACATAATAACTGTTTCAAGTTACCTATAATTACACGTAAATATCTGAAATTCATTTCAAAATTACTGCTTGTTGTTCACTTTTACAATGAAATGTTGGAGCCTTGCAAACAAGAGGGTGTTCTTAATATTTTTAAATGTATATAAATATAAAAACCGCTGCTAACTGCTTTAGCAGAATGCTTTCTCAAAGAGACTTGATGAATTACATGAAATAATTTTTTTAAATGTATATTTTCATATACTAGCAAAATTTATATTTTTCACTATGATTCAGTTTTAATTAGTTTAAATGATATCAAATAAAATCAATGCGCTTACATCCGGCCCTCGCCTCCGGCTCGGGTGTCAATTTACACGAGCTGTGGACTGTCCAAGTTTTATCCTCCCTAGGTGCGTAATATACTATTTAATGATAAAAAATAGAATGAGTAAAAATAAAAAGTCACAAACCATTTAACATAGTCTTACCGTACAAAATAAAATATTAAATTTTAAATATTGGAAATAAAAATTAATTAAAGGGATCAGTAAATTAAGTTTGAGGAAGCTATGTGCAAATGAATTGGCAGCGGTTTTTAATCTTCATAATTAATTGGCAGTAGTTTTTTCCATTTGCTATGAGAATAATATACACTTTAACGATTGCTCTTAAAATTTTATCTTTGTATTAATTATATATTATTCTTAATTTTTATTTTCAAGGTTTCGAAATCACATGTCAAGTGCAAGAAAATATGAATCATCCACCAAACCAAAAAGATTCTGATAGGAAATTTTGTCCAGTCAATAAATATCCACACCAACAACCTCGAGAAAGAGTAGAAACTACAAATCGTTTAAAAGCATTACGAAGTGAAATGAAACGCATATCTACTCTTCAAACTGCACCTCTACACGGATACATTGTTACATCAGATGATGAACACCAGGTGAATCTTTTAAAGCATAATCAATATTTGTACTTATAGCAAAAATAATGTTTGCATATTAATCCATAGGCTTGATTTCCAAACTTCCTACTCTAACAATTAAATCTACAATTGCTCTTAGCATGAATATGCTTGAACAGTAACAGATAAACAGTTCACTCCTTTTAAAATAAAGAAACTGCAGGGATTTTAAACGGATAAAAAATTTCATTTTCCGTTCGATAAAACCATATGATTTCTAATCTGAGTATGCTTCTTCTGAACAGAAATACAAGTTAAAAATATAGTTAATTGATTAAGGATGTTCAATGGTACCATGCTATTGGGATTTGACATCCATATATCGACGGCTGAGCGGAACAACGTCGTATCTCGGCGCTTTTACGTCCATTGCGTGGCCAGTATACGGTGAAATACGCAATTCTTCCTCCGCGCGGCGAGATACGTCGTTCTTCAACCGTCCGGTGAGATACGACGTTCTTCAACTGGGTGCTGAGATACAACGTTGTTCCGCTCAGCCATCGATATATTTTTATTAAATTTAACGGCTATTTCATTTAGCGTTTTACATTTAAGATATACACTCCTTGTAAGTAATGATCGATATATTTAAATTTTAAAGACTTCTAACTTTGTTGTAATCAATGAACATCCCCTTAAATTCATTTTCTTTATTTTAAAGAGGTAGACGAATTATCTGAGAAATTTTATATAAAACCATTATATTCGTTAGTATTCAAAATGGTCACGGAGTAATGTTGACAATTGGAAGTACATTAAAGCAAATAACTATATACTATATGCATGCTCTGGCGTGTTTCTTTTTTTCGTAAAAAAAAATTGAAGGTTATTGTTTCCATACTGAGAGTATACTTATTTACAAATTCTTAAAATATACGACTTAAATACCTAGTTCAGTGTTTGATTTTTTATGGATAGCACGTGCGCGCAATTTTGCCTTATTCATTCTATGTATATTATTCATATTATTATACATTATTCTTTTAGTGTACAGCATTATATAGGTAAGGTAAATACGAAAACTATTACTATAATTTGACGATCTTTTACAGTCTTATTTTATTTTTGAAAACTTATCAAATTAAAAGTAATAAATAAGGTTTGATAATTAGTTATTGATAATCTTTAGTATTGCATTGGCATCATCGTCGTGCAGCCAACAAACTTGATGTTTTGTTTACGTTTTCGTTATAATTATACTCAAAAATTTGCCTAGACATAATTAGAAAGTTTTGAAGGGGAAAATTTTCACTTTCCATGCAAAACTGTAAAAAATAATATCCATTATTTATCTAACTTTAATAGTTCGATACGTGAGCATAAATATTTATATCCTCGCGTAATTGCAGAGAGATTCATAAAGACGTTAAGTAAAAATTTTCGCCCTTGCATTACGCATTACGATTACTATTGTATCTATCACTAAAATCAAAATAATATAATTATAGAGTGAATCCGTGGCTCCTCATGACGAAAGACGAAGATATATTACAGGTTTTACGGGCAGTGCTGGTGACGCTTTAATAACAGAAGATAAAGCTGTTCTCTGGACTGATGGTCGGTATTTTATTCAAGCTGATTTGCAATTAGACTGCAATTGGATTCTAATGAAACATCCGCAAGAACATGTAAATTATCAGTTATCATTATAATTTTATATCATTGGGACAAACCTATAGTAATAAGAAATCTAAAATTTTTAATTTTATTATAATTATTTTTTTATTTTACTTCACTGTATAGTGGCCATTTTATTGTCCGGAAATGTGGGACAAAAGTATTATTTGATTTCCTCTCGTATACTCTCGCAAATTTACAATTTTATTCCCTTCACATACAGGAACAAAGTACTTTTTTACCGCAAGAAGTAATATTTGTATTCCACTGCCTTTCTCTCTTATTTTTCACTTTTTTTTATTAGTCCCACCTTACGAGAGTAAAATCTTATATTTCCGCGGGGAATTTGATGCGCAAGTGAAGCAAGGTACAACTATCTCCCTTGTTGCATAATGTACATATTAAAGTAAATTGTCCGTTTTATTATTACATTATTAAATAGAATTTAATAGAAATACTTGTAAATAAATTATAAAAATTTTCAATCGCAGATTTTAAAATTTACATTTTCCATAAAAATTTGTTTGTTTCATAAGTATGAATTGTACATTATAGGTAGGTATACTTATAACTGCCAATCAGTGAATATTCAATAATTGTCCGTGAATTTTCACTGATTATGAGTTGTAAGTATTACTTATACCACTGACTTTGTTTCAGTGCATATGCACTGGTTTAAATTTAGAGAGTAGGCACTCTTTTGAAAACAGTGCCTCGCATAAGAAATCGGACATCTCCTAGCTTCCCTGGCGGAAATGAAAAATAAAAGCAACTGTAAATAACTGTGAAAAACTGTAAATAACTGTGAATAATTTTCAATTGTTTGATTTGACACAGTAATAACAGTTATTTACAGTTATTTAGAGATATGTACAGTTATTAACAAAATAATTGCTATTACTGTCTCAAACAAAACAGTTATTTACAGTTATTAACAGTTTTTCACAGAAACAATTTCCGTTAGGATTATTTAAAAAAATAGTATATGTGCAACACATGCGAGGTGTTTTTTTAATCTGTATGATAGTTTAATTTCCAGCCCCTTCCAGATAAAAATGCCCTTTCAGAATCTCTCACTAGTTGCACAATATATACTATTGCAAGATAAAATTTATAATTTCACATTTGCAAGTTATTCAAGAAAAATATTTTATTGTTAAATTTAAAAATAATAATACCGTGACAAAATTAAAATTAAAAAATACAGTAATTTATAAATGTGTATTTAAATTTAAGTTAAAGTCATACCATTATGATAAATTGATATTTGGAAAACTCGTCGATCTTTTTGCGTGAATGGTAAATGATGATAAATAGTTTTTCATTATTACATTTTTCGCCATTTAGCCTTCAATTTATCAGAGATCGACTAATTCTCCACGTTTACATAACATAAAGTGATAAACTCATGAATTAAAATTATATGTTCTTATATTTTAGACTCCGACTTTAGCAGATTGGTTGAAAAGTGAATTCAAAGATAAAAAAGTTCGGATAGGTGCAGATTCTAAACTGATACCAAATTTTATATGGGATACGTGGGAACAAGATTTAGGTACAGAATATTTATTACATTATTATAAATTTGTTCACTTAAGCGTTTGAAAATAATAATAAAAAAAAATTTTTTCAGCCAATACAAGTATTAAATTAATTGCAGTAGAAAATAATTTAATAGATACAATATGGCAAGTAAACCGTCCTGCATACAATACGTATGTAGCTTATCCATTAGATATTTCATTTTCTGGAAAACCTTGGCAGGAAAAAATCAAGCATGTAAGAGATGAAATGTTATTCCTAAATGTAAGCGCATTAGTCGTTACGGCTTTAGATGAAATTGCATGGCTCTTTAATATTCGTGCACATGACTTGCCGAATACATATGTACTAAGAGCATATGCAGTAATTGAGTTTGGCAAAATACGGCTTTATACACCCAAACATAAATTAGATCGAAGTACTGAGGTACACTTAAAAATGGATGGTTGTTATCATGCTGATTGTGTAACGTAAGAAATATAATTTTATTTACTATTGATATTTAATATAGATTTTAGAATCTTAATTAGAATTTTTCACCTTTAATAACGTGATCGATTTTGGTAAAACTTGTTGTGCAAATATTTTTATTAATTATATGCAGTTGAGATTCAATCAAAATTTACGTAAATTTTAAAATCAGTAAAATTTTTTTCGAAATGGGTGACGCACGTCTTAAGGAGGCTGGACACCTTTTTTCTGAAATAAAAAAGTCACATTTTAATACATAACTGTAAACTAATTATTTTCCACTTTTTACGCATAAAAGGGGGTATATTTATCTCACCTTAGACCTTTGTATGGGCGGTGTCTAGCCCTCTTAAAGAGGGAAATTAAATTACAAATACGAGATAAAAATTTAGAAACTTTACCGTCGAGTAAACACTGGGTATAGTAACCGTGGTGCGTACGCCCATGGGAGTTTTATGATCTGTAATAATTAATAATTTTAAAAATACCCCTGTTAAAAATTGTGTACTTGACGTTAAAAAAAAATAATTGTGTACTCGAGGGATTAAAGTAAATAGGTCAAAAAAATCTTTTATTTGATAGCAAGATTATCGTTACTATACGATTCTTACTAAAATGAAACAACTTGATAAATGTTTCTTATGATTACGTCTGTGAAAATGTAATTAAACTTTTGAATTTTGATTACAGTTTAACCTCAATGATTTTTATTCTAAATATAAAATAAAAATGTTTCAATTTATTTTTAGCTGGGTAGAGTATTCCGATATATTTAAAGATTTAAAAACTTTTAACCAGCTGTGGACTTTGGTATGGCTGCCTTCTCGCTGTGTTTATTCTCCCGGCGCATCAAAATTAATTAACTCTTGTGTAAGTATATCTGATTACTCGACATATTTTTATTATTAACATATTAATTTAAAAGTCCTCTTCACGTTTCCTCAAGCAGTTATAATAATTGCTTAGACAAGTAGTCTGTCATTAGTCGACTTCAAAGCTTGCAAAGATATAACTATTTGTAAAAAGCAGACACGAATCTATAAAAAAGTGGATGTATTTTTGCAGGTTTTGAAAATTGTTTAATTTTGATATGGTTGACTCCCTATCAAATTACACAAGGAACAAAATGAGCCCTTCCAATTTTGAATCAGATCAAAAATAAAAAAGATTAACATTGATAGTTGAACTTTTTTTTTAATTGGCGATATCTACTTTTGCAATGTTGAAATTTCTTAGTAAAAATTTTTTTTTGTTACGTTATGAATCATACTATTATTCGATACCGTTTTCTACATTATACCATGAGAACAAACGATTATAAAAAAATGTTATTAATATTCCCAATTCACGTGGTGAAGACACCTTAACGTAGTCGTATATCGTCATGCTATGGAATCAAGTTAAGCTGAACAAGCTCTATAAGCTCAGACGAAATGGCGAAGAAAGGTATTTCACTTTTAGGATTATCTTGTTTAAAATATGCATGCAATGTAAGGGACTCATCTCTTTACGTCGTTCTTTAATTGTATTTTTATTCGAGGACCATTCATTTTCTTAACAATAATATTTCAATCTAATTAAAATGGTAACAGTAATTTTTGTAAAGGTAGTATCGACTGATACTTTTTATATATTTTATGAGCTATATTACAGAATTCCTCAGAAAGGGCAATTGAAAATTCTCAGGATTTAAAAAAAAATATATATTTACTAATATTAAATAATATTCTTATAGTTAGTAATTTTACCTTCTTTTCACAAATTTAGATATCTTGCTAAGATTTTGTATGTGGTACCAGTATAATCTAAACATGAATTATTTAAATTTTTTAATATTAATTCTCAATATAAACAATTTTAATAGTACGTTTTGATACTAGTTCAATAAAAATTATTTTTACAGTGTGCGTTTAAAATCACACTTAATTGTGTGAGCATAATTTTTATTACGTAGCTGTATCGAACATTATTTATTTCAGAAAAAGGTGTCTAGCCCCCTTAAGACGTAGAACTTCGCATACCCAACTCACACATCGCTTGCTTTCAATTACTTTAACTGCGATTTTCACATTTATTTAGTGACAAATTCAGAAACACGGCGTCAACCTACAGTCCATTTACTGTCGCAAAATTAGACTAAATCCTACGTAGTTTTAACGAATAAAATGACTTTATCAACTTAATGTATTAATTTCTACTATATTGTATTCTCGACAATTATGACTCCATTAATACCTGACTTTATATCGACTCTTAGCGTACTTTTGTTCACATTTAACATGACTTAAATATTTTATAACATTATAAATAAACCTTCAATTACTAATATTTATAGATATCAGTTGATAAACGTTTAATTAGAGCGTCGCCTATAATTAATTTAAGAGCTGAGAAGAACGAAGTGGAAATAAAAGGGATGAGAAATGCTCACTTAAAAGATGCCGTAGCTATGTGTGATTTCTTAGCATATATAGAAGAGCAAATTGAACTTGGCGCAGCAGGTTGGGATGAACTGCAAGTAGCTAGAGTCATTAATTCCTTTCGTCTAGAACAAAATGAAAGTAAAGGCTATTCCTTTGATACAATTGTAGGATATGGTCCTCATGGCGCCATACCTCACTACGAACCAACAAATGTAACAAATATTAACATTGAACGCGACTCAACGCTCGTAATTGACTCAGGTGGCCAGTATTCAGGTGAGTGTGTGTGTTTGCGTGCTTTCGTATGTGTGTTCATGTGTACGCGTATATTTTCGCCAAATAATTTTGTTGAAATTTTAATAAATTAATCTTATACGTAGTAAATACTTTTCATTTTTGTGTTGTTCAAATATTTTAGAAAAATTGATTAAGATTGTCAGATTTTGAGAGGTTTATGTGGTTATAGTATGCACAGGAGAGAGAAAGAGAAAGAAAAAGAGCACCTGTCGCGAAAATATAAGGGGTTCGATTCTCAGCCAAGTTAGGTCGTACACTGTTCTGTTATCGAGTCCTCCTCGATTTATTTACTTACATTATTGATTTCTTTTAAAGTAATTATTTTGCTTATAAAATATGATTTTTCAGTAATCGCTTTTTGTCAATACTCGGTCAAATAGTTCAAAATTTAAGTTTTATAGGTTCAATGATGAAATACATTTTTTTAGATGGCACAACAGATGTAACTCGAACGTTACATTTTGGCGAACCAACTAAACAGCAAATAGAAGCCTATACAAAAGTTTTAATTGGTCAAATAGAACTTGTTACAGCAATTTTTCCAAGTACTGTAAGAACCGATCAGTTAGATGTACTTTCTCGGAAAGCACTCTGGGCCATTCAATACGATTATGCACACGGAACAAGTCATGGAGTTGGTCACTTTTTATCCGTTCATGAATGTAAGATGAAAAAAACAAGTAGTAAATGCAAAATCACCAATAATTTTATCATTCTAGCTCCTATTACTCTTAGTTACATGGGAGGTAGGACTCCACCAACAGTTGGATGCAATAGTGCTTATTTAAAACCAGGTTATTTCTTATCGAATGAGCCAGGTTACTACAAAGAAGGTGATTTCGGTGTTAGGTTGGAAAATGTCATAGAAGTCATTCAAGCAGGCAGTGTAATTGATAAAAAATAAATTTCCCTTTTAAATAAATATATTTACTCGCATGTTTTAATTGAGTTCTTTTTTTTTAAGTCAACACTGGGACAACAATTTTTAAAGTTTCAAGACGTAGCTTTAGTTCCTTATGAGCCGAAACTAATAGATATTGAAATGCTATCACCCATGCATGTAAGTAGTTTTCGAAAATTTGACAAATGTCGATCAGAATAGAAGATAAAGGATATAAATTTATTGAAGTATAATATTATTGGAACCTTGTCGTAACCCTCTTATAAGTATTAATATTACTTTTATCTTTAGCGGCGATGGTTAAACAATTATAACAAACGTATACGAGAAGAAGTAGGAACGGAGTTAAAGAAGCAACTGCGGGATAAAGGATATTGGTGGATGATGAATAAGACTCGAAGTATTCCCGAATGGGATAAAGTAGATACAAATTTATTTAGATCAATTTCCGAATCCCCCTTACATAAAATATCGAGTGAACTAATGATCATCACAATTATCGTCCACTATTTACGTGAGTTTCTAAAAGAATATATAATATGTAAAATAACGGTAGAGTTTGTGAAGATTTTTCTGCTAAAAAGTTTACATGTCGTTTCTATATTGATTTATGTGCATTAAAAATTTAAGTATAATAAAAATAAAAATAAAAATAAAATATTGGGTTTTTGATATAATAATACATAAACGTACAAATGAAGATAAAATAAGAGTTTTGTAATTTATTTGTCTATAAATAAAAGAAGCAAGAGTCACTAAGTTTGTTGTTTTCCGTGGATCGATTGTCGATTGCAAGTGGTTTATGAATCGGATTTTTATTGGTTTCAGATTAGTTAGCTTTGAAAAAGTTTCTCAGATTAGGAGATTCGCAAGAACGTGTTGATCTGTAAACGATAATTTATTTAATCTTATTTTATTAGCGGTTGTCCAACATGTTAAAAGAATAAAATCTTAGATTAAAAAATAAGATCAACTAGGACTAAATAATTTTTTTTATTTGTCTATCTTGAAATTTTTGATTTTCTTTATCATATATTAATTTCTGATAATAATTTAATTTATCATTTTATTACAGATTCTATCTTCAGATGGCTAAGTTAACGGTAGTTAACTGATAAAAAATGGAATTTGTACTCGAAAAAAATATGTAAATATGCAATCACTATTCTTCACAATCTGCATATGTTTATGATCAACATCATCAAATCTCTTTTATTAATTACAATTTTAAGATCTTTGTTCATTGATATGTGCTGAATACATTTTCATCGATACATTGACAATGGAAACTACACTAGTTTTAAATATGTTTTAACTTTAAGATATAACTTGAAAATACTGTAAAGACTGCCCTGGTAGAAATACTCACTAATAGTTCGCCATTCGCTCACCAAATCGCAAAGGCTTGGTCACCGTTTAACCAATGGTTGGTGATAATAGCCGCTTATTCCGTCACGGAATAATCCTTGCAGTTGGCCAACGAATGCTGCAATATGAAAAATGACTTATTGATGCAAATAAATGGCTCATTTGCGTCGTAAATGGTGAGCGATGTCGGCATCTAGGTGTTGCACGCCGTAGTTTTTGTGTCAAGGTGTGGGAACTTATCCAATTCGTGGTCTAGGTGTTCCATGCGGCCAATGACGGAGTCTAGATGATGCGTTCCATAGATTTTTGGAATTAGATTAGGATTTTTGGATCTAGATATCGGAATGCATTCAGTGCTTAATCTAAGTGTTAGCAGTAACGCCGATAACGGAGTCTAGTAGGTTATTCACACCGTCAGCTTTTGCCTCTATATGTTGGAAATCATCGAATGCGTCGTCTACGTGTTCGAGGTGGCCGATGACCGACTTTAGGTCTGCGCTTCGTAGTTTTGCGTCTAAGGGTCGGAATGCATTCCATATGTGTTGTAGGCGGTAGGGGTGGCCGATGACGGTGTCCAGGTGATGTTCTACATAGTTTTCCTCGTCGAGCACGTTTTCGATGCGTTCCAGCATCTAGAGCCAAAAAACTGCAGATTGCACCATCTGAACATCATCATCGGCTACCCCAAAGACCTAGATCACGCATTCGATGCTTTTAATTGTCGATAGTTCACCAACCATTGGCTAACCATTTGTCAATAATTTTGTTATTCGTTGGCCCAAAAAATTTGCCAACAGTTGCAGACAAGCCATTTTTGGTTGGGTTATTTTCTACCAGGGTATGAAGGAGGGAGAATATATATATGAAGGATTGATCGATTACAATAAATTTCATGTTTCTTAAAAGGTAGAGTTAATTTTTATATATAACCTAAAAAGTATTATCCTTTTATTTGTATTGATTATTATTAAATTTGTTCTTGTGGTGGTATAAATGAATAAAAAGTGAAAACTAAAGGAAAAAACAATCTACATCATGACTGAAAAATATATGTAAAAATCAGAATCAGAATCCACTCTTAAAAGAATGATAGCCGTAAGTAGTGGCTCATTTGATGACTCGATGTGATTGGTTATATTTGAAAAAAGCGCGAATGTTTGAAATTTTTTAGATTAAAAATGTGCTATATTTGAATTTATAGAACTTCTAAATAATTAAAATAGAATAAAAAACAGTTGATTAAAATGCTTGAAATATTTATCTAATTATCTTATTATTTAAACTAATTAAAACTAAATTATAGTAAAAAATAGTGTTCATGAGAACCTCAAGAACAAAATTATACGCGCGAAACGCGTTTGAATTTTGCTAATAGGGTAAAACATCTAATAGCGGAATATATTATAAGTATAGAATAATTCAGATGGTTACACTATTCAATTCGTCGGTTACTGAAATCAACCATTTTTTCCGTAAACGTTACCAAACTGAGTGTTTCCAACAACGCCATGAATAAAATCTGACAAATCAAATTTCATTTTCAACAACCATGTGTATAAGAAATATTATTTTGATGAAAAGTCATTATTTGAAATTGAATTAAGAAGAAGCGGGCTCCCACAAGAGCTGTTATATTCGCGCGTTTGTCAAACCTCGTCGGCGTCGTCCGCGAGATGCAACCTAACCTCGTGCTCGTCGGCGAGAAAGTATTGCGGAATGTGTTGGCCTACTTGGCAGGTGTGGGAGCTACCCCATATAGGGTTATGGCAGTTGAAATCTCCGCCGATGAAGATGTTGTTGAGATTGGAAAGAGAGTCGATGAAGCGTTGCCAAAAAAGGGGATTGAAAGTTCTGGAAAGGGGGCGATAGACAGCGACCGTTAGAAGATCGCCTTGAGGAGAAGCGGTGGAGATTGCCAGAGTTTCCAGGTCCAAAGGGGCGTGGAAAACTGTATCAATGATCTTGAAGGGAATGTCCTTGCGAATGAGGATGGCTATGCCCCCTCCTTCGCTTTCCAGACGATCCTTTCTGACCATGACAAAGTTGGGAAAGGAAGGATGGTTTTTTGGAGAGAGTTTGGTTTCTAGGAGTATGATAATGTCGTAATTGGATGAGGCCATTGTTAGGTGAGCTTTATGTTGGTAAAAGGAAAGGCAGTTCTATTGAAGGATGCGGGGAAGTCTGTTTGGATTATTAGTATTGGGCATTGTTAGTTGGAAAGGAGGATAGGTTGTCCAGGTACGAGACGATGGGGAAGAGAATGCTGGGATGGTTGGACGAAGGGAGTAGCGGTAAAATACAGCGTTGCAGAATTTCTTTAATCATAAGAAGGATTTGGTGAAGTGGGTTTGTGTGAGGAGAATGTTGGACGGGGGCATGCTGGGGGGGGGGGAGTTGAAGGAGTGGGAGGTGGGGAGGTAAAGGGAGGGGATGAGGCTGGAGGATATTGGTTGCGGTTTTGGGAGAGCAGTGGATTGTGGGAGTGGAAGTTTTGTGCTGAAGGTTGAGAGTGTCTAGCGGGAGGGTTGGAGAGATTTTGAATTTTGCGGGGAGATGTAGTCGGAGTGGACGATGTCTGGGAAAGAGGAGATAGTGGGACTTTTGGACCTGTAACTCTGGAATAAAGCATGTTTCCTGCGATAATTTTAGAGGTATCCACGAGGAGCTGTGAGCACTAGGGGGAGAGAGCGGCGGGAATGCACTGGAGTTGGTCGAAAAAGCATTGGCTGATAGAGCTAGAGAGCCTGATTTTACGCCGAAGTTTGACCGGAGCACGTGGGATGGGGGTTCTGATCTGCGGAGAACAGTGCACGCTTCTTGCAGTGAGGTGTTGTGCATAGCTGCATATACGAACGAACCTTCTTTTGGAACAGGAGTTCCTTCAATTCATTAGAAAAGGCCAAAGGGTGCTTCGATGCTGGAGGTAGTGCTGGTGCGTCGAAGGGTGAAGAGTTATCTGAAATGTTTAAGAGATTAGAAGCACTGAGAGTACGATGAAGTGAATTGGGGAATGATTCTTGGTATAAGGAGGTTAGTGGGGTGTTTTGGGGAGATTTGAGTGGAGATGAGTTAGAAGGGCTTGTGGGGTGACTAGAGAGGGTGGGGTTGTGTTGCTGAAGGTTTGTTATTTCTGAGAGTTTAGATTTGGAGGTTGAGCGGTGACGAGAGCGGGAGCGGGAGCGTGTGCGCGAAGTAGAGGAAATCGAACTAGAGTCATCGATATCGAAGATCTTATTTTCCTTATCCTTGTACTTGTTCTTGCGTCTGCTTTTTTTAGACATTTTCTCTGGTTTAGAGGAGGGATCAGAAGGATCCCTCTTATCTTTGAGAAAATGGCTTTTGCCGAGGTCATTAGGGACCTCAGGCATGGTCCCGCACTGGGGTGCAAAAAAGACAGAGGCAAGAGGAAACTTACCAGATTTGGCGGGAGAGAGGGCTTGGCGGCCGGTGGCCGCCGTGGTTAGGTTAGGTTGAGGTGACAGACTTATGATTAGTTGTTATTGAATAAATAAAAGCAGAAAAAGTTAATAGCGGATAGAAAATAAGCTAAAGACACATGCAATGCAGTAATAAAAAGTAAAGAACTGTTTGGAATTGACTTTGAAATCGATAATTCAGAGAGAGAGCGTCGCTGCGCGAGGTGCACCCTTCCGTCTTTTAAGCGAAACTCCGACTGTCCCGTATGAGTCCGAACGCACACATGTAAGTCTCCCCTCCCTAGTATAGTCTGTACATGAGAAAGACTGTATGTCGAGTAGCAACGAGCAACGAGCAACGAGCGACGCGCTACTCTCTCTCGCTCTCTCGCTCTCTCGCTCTCCCGCTCTCTCCCGCGCTCTCCCGCGCTCTCCCGCCCTCTCCCGCGCTCTCCCGCGTTCTCCCGCGCTCGCCCGCGCTCTCCCGCGCTCGCCCGCGCTCTCCCGCGCTCTCCCGCGCTCTCCCGCGCCCTCCCGCGCTCTCCCGCGCTCTCCCGCGCTCTCCCTCGCTCTCCCTCGCCCTCTCTCGCTCTCTCTCGCTCTCTCTCTCGCTCTCTCTCTCTACTGCCGTATACGCCGAATGACAAGCACCTCGTGCGTGGCGCAAAGAAGCGCCGTAGCATTTAAGTCTTCAATAAACTCTTTATTATTTTTCCAATTAAAAGTGTCTTCTCATTTATTTCCCACACCTCAACACTTACACACTAACAGCGTTTTCGGCACAATTGACCACGTGAAGTCTATGTCGGCTCTTCCCCCGAAACAGCGTGTTACCGATGTAAATTTATATACATATTAATTAGTAACCCTCGATCATTACAAACAATTAAAGTATTAAAATGTAATAACTGTCCTGTTCCTCGTCGTAGAGGACAAAGTTGGAGCCCTGCACGGCAATCATATAGGGTTGTCCGGGGCCGCAGATTTCCCTTCGTCGATAAAAAAAACGAAAGAGATTAAATAATATGGAGGGCACGGAGCGAGAAGGTATAGAAGCGCCCTCGCAGACGGTGGCTATAGAGGGCAAGTGACAGCTTAAAAACATTCCATTGCGTTACTTAGTGACCGTTGGGTTGTTTAATAGAAAAAGAATTGAAAGTTGTGTGCAATGAACGAGATAACGATATATTTTTTGTCATTACGTTTCAGGACACCGTCAGAAAAACATCGACAATTTATTCTGAATACTCGCCTTTTTGTAAATTAATATTTTTTAATAAACAGCATTTTTAAACAATTTCATTTTTTCTGGTTTTCTTCGCGCGAGTGATAACACAGCGACTCCTCGCCCCAGCTATCCAACCTCTCGCACGCAGTCGGCTCACTAGCCCAGCTATCCAGCTCACCCTCACACTAGGGATGTAAGCGAGTAGTTCGAATCCATTAGCGAACGAGCCGAGAGAGCACAAACAATTCTCAGAAGTGTTTACCAGACGAGAAGGAATGCACTACGTCATCTAGTGTAAGGACCCGCGGAGAACGGCCAATCAGAGAGCAGTAGCCCCCCTCCACCGCCAACCATCACTCGCCTCTCAGCGTTCTCGACCCTGTTCTTCGGCCTGGAGCCCCTCCACCGCTACTCCCCCTACTTCGGAGTGGGGAAGGCCTCTGAGGCAACTAGGCACCCTACAGCCTCTACATCATACTGACCCCCTTCATCAACCCAAAACCTCGGAGGGGAGCCAATCAAGAGACAGGCGCACCCACTGCAAGCCAAGAGGGGATTTTCGGCCAAAATCTGAGCAACCACTAGTGTTCCCCCACCACATAACTCGCTCGCGGTAAAAGAAGAGGGGGAAGCACTCATTCGTTCTGAGCACCTATGGGCCTCAAACGAACTTTAAGAGTTTCATCTTCTCTCCGCTAGGGGGCGAGGACTCCTCCCATTAACGGACGAAGGTTCGCGTTCAGGATATAAAAGGAGCCACGCCACCCACGTCGAGTCAGTCCAAAAGACCTGGGTCCTTACCAACTAGCTTGGTACTCTGTGCATGTTGTGCCCAGAAGCTATTTAATCGATCGTTACCAACTAGTTTGGTACTCTGCTGCACTAGTGCTTGCCACTGTGTATGTTGCGCCGTTGAGCTGTAGTCGAGAGTATTGCATCAGCATTGCATCAGTATTGCATCGAACCATCGTTGTTTTAGTTCAAATCCGATTTTATTTATTGAATAGTAAAACTTAGAGTCACGCGTCGTCGATTTATTGTTCCAGAATTTACAAAGAGATTGTGTCAAGATATAGTTAATAAATAACCAGAGTCTAAGTTAATTCTCTTGTGTCTGAGTTTTATTTAAATTCCTCGCGACTCCTTGTGCTTTAGCACTTTACAAACAAATGACCCCTCCATTCCTATTGTTCAACCCGGCGACCATTGTAAAAATACCTTACGGCTAAAAGACCCCGGCTAGGGTCATAACACGCTCAAAGAATGCTGCTCTCTCACCTTTGAGCAGCAGCTCCCTCGATACCCCGTTACTCAAAGGCTTCCTGCTCACATGACCTTTTGTACAGCAACTGTCTCAACCAAAGCAGCAGCTCCCAAAAAAATTTTTCCGTGCAAATAGCCGCGGAACGCCTGTTACACGCACATAAAAGAATTACGTAGACGTGCGACACTGAATAAGACAATTATAAATAAATTCTTCAATCCAAATAGTTGGTGGATGCGAGGTTCACGCGTATGAGGGAGATATGTTGACGGGCGTCGCTAAAAAAAATGTTATTTAAATAATTTTTAAATCCAAGTTGCCGTTAAGATGGTTCTTTCACGAAATCCCCAGTTATAAATCAGTGCTAAATGAAAAGGTTACCTAAGATTAAAAAACCCATAGTTACTAATAATTATAGTTTAATCTAATAATAATACACTAATACTATAATTCGTCGGGTGAGAGATGAAAGGAGATAACTCGGCTAAGAGCTAAGAAACCAGACAACTCGGCCGAGCGCTAAGAAATCGGACAACTCGGTTGAGAGCTAAGAAACCAGACAACTCGCGGGCTTCTTGTATCATTCGGTTTTTTAGTTAACAACCATGATAGCGAGTTAAAAAATCAAGGATTTTAAATGCCTACAGCGGTTCTCAATAGCCACAAAAATTACAAAGGTTCCCAATTAAAAAGCGAATAAAAAAGTTGATATTTTAGAAACAGCACAAACAATTATTGATAAGAAATCCCTATCTTTTTTGTTTCTCAACCGACTCCAATTATCAAAGTCTCATTCTATTCTTTAAGTAATTTCACGGTGACTTGCCCAAGGAAAAATTAAAAATTATTCAAAACCCAGAAAGTTATAGCTAATTGCTAATAAAACTCCAATCATTTCAATAAAATCGTGTCATCACCGAAAATCAATCAATTCTTTTTTTAGATTGACGTAAATATCTTTGAATGAGAAAAATATTTCTTTTACTTAATAAAATTATACACTTTGCCTGAATAAAATGATACATTATTTGCACATATTAGCGAGAATTTAATATATCTTTGATTAATTAAAATAATTTTTTTCAAACAAATATTTCATTGTTTCTACTATAAAGTTTTTAAATCGTAATCGCAATTTCAAAGAAGGCATGCATACTAAGAAAGGTCAATGTTTTTGATTCAATGATACAGCTGGTAACCGTAAAAAAATGATTTTCTTGAACTAAATGTAAAAATTAAAAAAATATTTATTTGTTTCAAAAAAATTATTGTATTAAATCAAAAATATATAGCTTTGGCTTAAAAACGCGTTTCTTTGAAAGTAGCAAATGTATAGTAAGAAATTTACATTATCTTCAAGAATATCCTTTCTTAATTGCCATTATCATCCGTATCATTGAGTCAAAAACATTGTCCTTCGTTACTATGCAGGCTTTCATTGAAATTACGATTGCCATTTAATAACTTTATACTAAAAACCATGAAATATTTATTTGTTTAAAAAAAATTATTGTATTGAATCAAAAATACATAACTTGGGTATAAAAACGCACTAAGTTTTAAATTCAAACTTTAATATGAATCAAATCGGACTTAATAAGGTGAGAAAAATATCAATTATTACTGATAAAAACTGATTTAAATGAATCAATTTTAATAGTTTTAAATCTGGTATTTTCGTATTAAGATTTCCGATTAATTCATGTTGGATTTTTTAATCAGATCGAATCTATTTTAATAAGATAGTTTTTGCAGGGCTGATACGTTGTTTATTACCGAATCTAAAAATTCAAATATGAACGAGAAAACGGGCCTCTGCAATCGTTGGTAACAGCGTATAGGGTATCTCGCATGTCGGAGCCACGCTGATTGGTTGAAAATTTCCTAACCTCAAAAACGCAATATCATAAATAAAAGAAAGTATACAATCGTAAAGCACAAAAAGGCAGCGATCCCGTGTTCTTGTTATAATAAAGAATGTTTATAAACGTTATAGAACGTTGAATAATTTTTAGTTTAGACAAACAATGGGAAATACGACGCGAGGTGAGGATACTGTTTCACATAGAAAATTGTAAGATGACCGTCATTTTGACATAATTACACGCGTCAATTTTAAGAATGTAGCATTATATAAATTATTGAACATTTTGATTATTGAAAATGCTGTGATCCCGCACTCTTTACACGATAATAAATCGATAGCAATTTAATTCTCAATGCCATGAAGTAAATTTCGCGCGAACAATGGGAAATGCGGCTCGAGGTGGGGGTCACCATCGGTAAAGTTCACTCCTATACATCCCCTGAAAATTTTTCACTCAAGGAGTAAGTATTTGTTTAAGTTCTCTCAAATGATGAAAATCGTATTTTTTAAGTCCTCCTTGGAAAGTTATAAGAAATTTTTATGTTCAAAATAGCCTGGTCAAAAAATACGAAAAAAAAATTTTGCATAATAGTAATAATTAATTGTTAACAATAATTAGTTAATAACAAATATCCTTGCCACTTGTCAGCATTCGCTAATATTAAAATTCAGAATTAGGTAGGTAGTGCAATTTGAAAGACGCGCGTAGCGACTGTCGCCGCCGCAGCAGCAGCAAAGCGACATAACATATTCGCGAGTACTTTCGACTCGCTAAGTCGCTACTCGTATAAATTTAATCAGGCCACGTCAAATTTACGTTCTCTGAGAATAACAAAACTAAGTAATATTTCGGAGAGGCTGAGGTGGTCCACGACGTGTGACTTAAAACCGCATACTGCACTAGACAAGAATGTTGCAGTGACAGTTGCTGCGTGCTTAACGTAGACAACAACATAAGGAGAAAGCACCGTGCGCTATAGACCTAAGAGGCTAAGCTGCAGAACGTCGAGCCAGTACTTAACTCAATCTACTATAGTCTGTGCAATAGTTACTGTGCTGGTTGACAGCTGATCGCTAATTTATTCATTTTCACTGCCGACTGAACGTGTGTTCTCAAATCAACCGTATAGACTATGTCCTTCGAGGGAAAATACAATGCAAAAAGTCCAGGTAAAATAATCGCGTCCAATCTGTTTTATCACTTGTTTCATTATAAGCACAAAAGCTCAACTTTTGCAATGTCCTTTACCTGCTCTCACAAATGCCATGGGAACAATGATACTGCTTTATAATTTTTTTTTCATATATATTTCATAACAAGTGTTTTGCTTTTAGCCGTAAAGAGATTGATGCGAGAAGCACAAGAACTCCGTGATGCAACTGATGAATATTATGCATATCCTCTAGAAGAAAATCTTTTCGAATGGCACTTTACAGTCCAAGGACCACCGTCTACGGATTTCGAAGGGGGAGTATACCATGGAAGAATTCTATTACCACCAGAGTATCCCATGAAGCCACCAAATATCATTCTTTTAACAGTATGATTAATTAATACAAATAGTATTTTATTATAAGTGTGAATATTTTTCAATTCTTTTATCCATAAATGTTAATCGATGCTTTCAGCCTAATGGACGATTTGAAATAAATAAAAAAATATGTTTGAGTATATCTGGTCATCACCCAGAAACATGGCAGCCTTCATGGAGTATAAGAACCGCTTTACTTGCTTTAATAGCATTTATGCCTACTCCTGGAAATGGTACAATAGGTTCTCTAGATTATAGTCCTGATGAAAGACAAAAACTTGCAAAAAAGTAAGGATTAGCATTAATAAATATTCACAATTAATAATACTGAAAAAATTAGAATCATACAATATGGATCATATCCTATGGATACAAATATTTCAAATCATGATTTATTTTTAATAATAAAAGTTTTTATTCTCATTATCTAATTGTTTATTCATCTAAAATTCAAATAAAATTTTCAATTCCTTTTGAAATAGTATATTACGTACCTAGGATAGAAAAAATTTGGACAGTCCATAGCTCGTGTAAATTGCCACCCAAGCTATGTGCTGGCCAATTATTTGTCCATGATGTGTATAGTATTTTTCATCATACCTGGGCCGAAAATACCACTTTCACGTTTTCGAGGCAGGACAAGAAGTGATCAATCTTAAATTTTTACTCTGAACTTTTAATATCACACTTGTTGAAATAGTGTTTTTATAAATCATAAAAAATGCATAAGACTGATTTATTTCAGTTGATTAAAAAGTTATGTTTAAAAAAATGTTTATGAACCACTAATATTTTTTATTTTTATTTTTTTAAAGTCATGTAATTACTTATGTATAGTTATTATTACTTTCTAAAATTATGGTTTAACAGAATCTACATTTTGTATCTTGAATTTTTAGATCATTAAATTGGTGCTGTGACAGTTGCGGCAAAATTGCCGACTTACTGTCAAAAGATAAAACCAAAAAACCAATTACAGAAGAAGAACAACACATGTTAGACACAATTGCTTTAAAAGTAAGAATTACTTTATAAATTACTTTATAATTATTGTTTATATAATCATTATATTAATCTTAATTTTATTATAGGCTGATGAATCAATACCACAAGAGACAAATTATTCTCCAAATTCTGATAGTATTGGAGAAAATGAATTAAGGCATCGACGAAACATTGAACATTTAAATACAGAACAAGAACATCCAGAAGTAATTGTCAATCCACAAGTAGAAGTTATGTCCTCTTCAAACGACTTTCTTTGGAGTGTTCTAATTGCAGCTTTAGTATCTGCAATCATTTTACTAATTTTAAGGCGACTATTTTTAGTGTATTAAATTCAATTTCCATATAAATTTCACAGACAATTTCAAAATTATACATATGAAAAACATTAATAAATGTAATTACATATGTTATCAAGAACGAAAAATTTTATATACACTATCAATCAAATTTTTAAATATAAAAATATTTAAAGATTTCTATGTACATACCTACAAGAAACATAAGTTTCTTAAAAAAATTGTATAATAAAAGGTATCCAGACGGAAGTTCATAGAATATTATTTACTTTATCAAAGTAAATAATTGATAAAAATAAATCTAAAAACTTTTTCAATAAATTATTGTTAAAGCAAGTTAAATAATTGTTTTCACAAAAAAATAATATTTTAATTTCCTAGTCTATTGTTATTTCTTTTTGATGTAATCATAACAATGATTATCAGTTTATTAATGTTTTATATTATGTATTTTATATTTCTACACAGTCACCGTTTTTTTTTTTAAACAATGTTAAGTTAAATCTGAAATTTTCAGCTTGAATATTTTCATTTCAAAAGTAATCAATGTTTTGTTATCTAAATAACTTCAATAGATGTTTTGTATCATAATCAACTAATAATTTGAATTTTACAGTACCTTAAATTCTATAATGAAATTACATTTATTTATTTTTTATGTTATTATTTTAATTATTATTTTTAATTGCTCTAAGAAAAGTTTGAAAAATATACTAAACACGAAAAAAAATTGACATATTTATAACAGATATAAAATCATACTAAAGTAGGTAATTTCATATGCAATAACTTCAAAATGTTTCTCAACTTTAATTTTGATTGTATAAAAAAACATTGAAGTGAAAAGTTGTTATAATATATAGATTAATTTTAGTATGATTTAAAAAAAATATTAGCAATTTTATGAATGTTCACACTTATGATTTAAATAAAACTAAAGACTATATAGTTTTCTAAGTATCTATATGAACTTTTTTTTATCCATCTACATCCTATTTAGTATCCTATAGAAAGTGACCTGTACCTTTTCCCCATACTAGCTTTTGATCCATAAGCTTTATCAAGTAATGCACAACTATTAAAAATCCTGTTTAGCCTGATCTTTCTAAGGCAGAGAATTGAGGATTTTTGCTGTATTAATCACCCAGTAATCGAATCTCACGCTCCATAGGCTCAAACATCAACAAAATTAAAAAATCATCTGCAGCATATATTTTTAGTAGCGAAAAAATTCCTAACCGATCGCTGAAGTGTATGCAGCAGTTACCCATATCGTTGTACTAACGAACAGTACCCAGAGCTGCATAATTTCGATGATCAGAGGTCGTGAGGTTGCGTTACCGTACCAAAGTGCCGATTTAAAAAATGAATTTAGTTTAGTAATAAAAAAATCTATTATAGTCTATACTTTAAAATAAAATAAATCTACCTGAAAAATGTTATTAACAAAAATTAATATTTCCTTTTTTGTATCCTATGAATTTCAAACAACATTTAGAACTGTATGTATACAACTATAAGTAAATCATTAGTTTAATTTATTAATTACAATTCAAGGATCATAAAATGATCAAAATACACAAAAAATCAAAATATAATTTTGAATGAAAATTTAATAATATTATTGTTTTAAAATTACATCAATTAATAAAATAAGAGTCTTTGAAAAATCTCTGAGAATGTATTAATTAAGCACAGCATGTTTGAAATTCTTTTTAAATATAATGTAGAATAATCTATTGGTAAGTACTTAACTAGCAAAAAATAATTTATAATTTTGCAGAGATTAATTACAAACTAATTTTTTATTTACAATTTAAATATATTTATAATTCGCACGTTAAGCTTCATACATAGGCTCATAGATAGTGTTTTATGGTTTTAATATATAATTGTGCTTAATTTTTTCTGCGTCTGTCACAATTGATCCCAATCATGCAACTCACTTCTTATCATGCAATATTGAAAAAAATTATTGACGGAATGTATTAATATCACAACTTTAGCAAAATCAATCCTGTTTATTTAACAATTGACACCTTTCTAAAATTCAGTTCTGCTGCAAGATGAGACCTATAACAGACGCATTAACAATTTATGCAACTCAGTCTTCAATAATTCTGAAAGTTAAGAACAATACTTTCTTTTTCACTTAGTAAATAAGAATTCATTTATTCACACTTTAGCTGTAGAGCTTATTCAAAGTCTTTACCTGTAATCCAAATAAAATACATAATATATTATAAATATAAATACCATATTATTAAGTACGTTATATTAACAAAATAATTTGAAAACTTGAACTTTTTTAAGAGTACAAATATTAATTTATTTTATCAATATTAATATTGATTTGTATAAATTTATCTGAATTTTCGTAATAGAAGTATATAATAAATGTGACTTTATCAACAAATTTTTTGTTAATAAATAATTAAACCTGAAGTTTTTACAAATTACAAACATTAAAAATTATTTTAAATCGTTAATTTTTCATTTTAGCACCATAATGCGTTTCATGCATTAATAAGCAAAACTATTTTGATACAACCAAGAATTTTAAGCAGTGTAGTAACCACTGTTTTTAACATCGTTTACTTTATAACTAGTCTAAGGCAACAATATCTACCATTAAAGATATCACTTCTCATCATTCGTCTACTATCAACATTCAATTTTCATATAATTATATATAGCAATTTACAGATTCTCATTTCTTCTTATAATTAAATATATTTTATAAAATTATAATGATATTGACATTAGTATCTGAATAATTTTTATAATGGTAATTTTCTTAAAACAATTTTATATTTTTAATAGTTTATACAATAAAGTAAACCTATCAGAAAGTGAAAATGGAGGTTATTAAAATATTTTTTTCTTTCAATTTATGAAAATAATAGCAATTCTTCATTTTTGAGGTAACAATATGAAATTTTTTGATTTTCAAAAACTTTTTCATTGTGCCCATTATGCTTACAAAAATATAAACAATTCACAAACGGCACAAATTCTAAATTTATCAGCTAGAGTTAGTCCACTCTCCAGTTTCTTTAAGTGCTTGATCGGTTAACCTTTCTATTTCTGTTAGAAGTTTTTCAGTCTCAACATCCACTATGTCAGCTTCTACAGGATCCCATTCTAAGCTATTTGGCGTAGAAACCCTTGACCAGGGTGAAGCTGTTAAACTAGAAGGCTGGCTATTATGCTGTGAAGGTTCACTTAATGATTCATCAGGACTTTCCAGTTTTTTATTATCTAATATAGGCATTGGCATTCCTAAAATTTGAAGAAATGTTATATTTTCAGTAAATTTATTAAAAAGCAAAACAACAAATTTATTAAAAAACTTTCAAGGTGTTGTGACTCATATATGGGATATAAATTTCTGTAAATTTAGGAATATTTATTAATAATACTTTTCCACAAACAAATGTTTTTCTTATTTCTTATGTGACAAACAGGATGAGCAGTAAAAAATGCTTTCTGAAACTTGTGCCTAATTAAATAAGTAAATTAAATTATTATTAACACT
The DNA here is from genome assembly GCA_030522905.1 of Torymus flavipes. Lineage (NCBI taxonomy): Eukaryota > Metazoa > Arthropoda > Insecta > Hymenoptera > Torymidae > Torymus > Torymus flavipes. The sequence continues at coordinate 2,245 of JAPYZO010001080.1, read as the reverse complement.
TGCCTTCATGCTCCCATTCTAAATCTAAGGAAGATACAGGAGTAGATGATACACATCCTTGGTGAGCTAGGAGACCTCTAGGATCTAACATTTGTAATGGATTATCTAGACCAGAGCTATAAAAAACAAAATTTTAAAGTCAAAATTCTGTATAATATTGTGACTAACTTCATATTTACCTAGTAGATATATTTTTAGAAGTAAGTCTTGAATATCTGTTTGATCGTCCAGGCCAGCCTGTGTCTTCAATCAATTCCAAACTTACAGGAACTCTATGATTTTTCTAAAAATAAGTAATAAATCTAGTAATATTGCTAACAATCAAAATTAAAATTTATCTAATTTTCAGTGATTAATAAAAATTTATAGTCATATATATATATATATATATATATATAATCTCCACCACTATATAATAAAAAAAATATTACAGTGCCTATAAAATACACTTTACCTTGAATTTTTTCAAGGAGAAAAACGACAAGAGTCTGTCCAGATTGTACAATGCACAGATAATCAAATAATTCATATATATAAGTATTAGGTTAAGTAAGAAAATGAAGCATCACACATAAATGTGCAAATATAAAAAATCAAAAGCTTACTTCTTGGATCTAAATTGATCATTACTATTGTGTTCTCGAATTTGGTTGACTGATTGATTAAACTGAAAAAATGAAATATATACATTTAAATATATAATTTAATAATTAAATTTCTCATGCATATAATACAAATATAAATAAGAAAATCATGAAACCATAAGTTTATCTTTTTAATAATAAATACTTGTAATGTATAAATCCTTAAGAATCTACCTCAGCTTGGTCGTTTCCATAAGCAGGCACATTTGTGTGCCTTTGATAAGACCTAAAACATACAGGTTTTTTCATTAATATCAAATTGAAAAGAATTATCAAGATACCTACTGGCTCTTTTTAATTACTAGGTAAAAATGCTATACTTGAGATGGGTAGGGAAAATTGTTACAAGTTGTCTCATGATTTTTCGTTTATAATTTTTACAATTTTTGATCAAAATCATATAAATGATATTTTACAATTTTATAATTAATATGAAAAGTGCTCGCGCGCGTGTATGTGAGAGGGAGAGAGAGAGAGGGAGAGAGGGAGAGAGAGAGAGAGAGAGAGGGAGGGAGAGAGAGAGAGAGATATGTGCACCTGTATGAGAAACGGTCGGTAATCGTGGTTAAACAGTGGCCTAAACAGGCCCCCATGACCTGTCAAGCCACGGCGATGCGCCGTCATCTAATCCTCCCCCGGAGAGTCCTGCCAATTTGAGAATCCGCGGTAATCGAGGGTGATGCTTAACAACAATTCCGGGCAAGGGCCGCGCCCTGATCTTCTCAGGCGAGCTCGGCGCCGTTTTGCTTGGGCCAGCAACAATTGACAGAATCGTTCGCGGCGGCCACACGACATGTCTTTGTTTCCAGACTCCTCCGCAGTATTACCTCTACATCCTATGATAGCACGAACGATTTCCACCTTTTCAAGTTTTTACTGCGAAAAGCCGAGCTTCCTCAACGCTCAACTTCTGACTCATTTTGTCTGTAGACTGTATGTTGTATACTCCACGCGCGCATGGCTTTTTCAAGCCGTGTCCACAACACAACTACATTCTGCATCAGCTGTGTCGTATAATTGACGTATTCAAGTGTAGGTATTGGCAATGTGAGTATGTGACTCGCTCTCTGACGTCATCAATATGGCAGCGAACAGTAAGATGAATGTACAGAGGAGATAGGCGAAATCGCGGTTTTTCGTTATTTATTAATTAATAATTGCTCGGATCGACGAACTTTTGTGTATGCACAAATAATAACGTTTAAAATAATAATAAAAAACGTTGCATGTATAATAACCTATATACAGTGCTATCAAGTACTATCAAAGTTCGATCAGCTGATCGAAGTTTGTGAATAGGTAGTCAAGTTTCAAAATCCTTGCTGTAATTTGACATTGTTCTGTATGATTTACTGGTAAATATTATAAATAAAAAAAATTTTTTTTCCTTAGAAAAATGGAAAATAATATACAAAATCGAGATAGATTATTTATTATTTTTTATATTATAAATATATTATTATTATATTAACAGGTTCAGTGCTAAGCCCATTATGATGATTTTTCATACAATTTTATATATTTAGTTACAATTGATTGAAATTCTAAATATTTCATTAAAATTTAGTCATTTTCTATCACGTGATACCATAAGGTTTTCA
>JAPYZO010001079.1:0-45123 GCA_030522905.1 Torymus flavipes | reverse complement strand
ACACATACATATATATATATATATATATATATATATATATATATATATATATATATATATATATATATATATTTATATGTATACAATAATGAGCAGAATGACTTTTTCAGGTGGCAAGAACAGATGAAATACACTCCGTTTGGTTAACTGTACCAAAACTATCAGAAATGTGTTGGGAAGCTTTAAACTCTTACTATCCAAATTTGAAAAAAATACCACAAGTAGATCTGCTTCGCATTGGTGTACCTTTAAAATTTGTTCAGAGGTTTGAACACAATTCCCCTCAATGTTAATTTTTTTTAGTATTTTTTACCTGTTTAGGGTGCTATTGATTCGATTGTTGTTACCAGTTAATAATTGAAAGAAATATGATTGTTATATATGAATGAAAAATTTTACTTATATTTTTATATTGCCTTAATATACACATTGTGATCAATTGTCAATGATGTTAGTGATATGATGATTAACATTATTCTCAAAAACATACAGAGAACGGAAATCGGTTGTATGGATTATTGGATTCACTTCAAAAAAGAAAAAGCTAAATAACGACATATTTATTTGTACATAAAAATTTTTCGTAATCACTTATAATCACTGAAAAATTAAAATGGAATGAAATGTGACTAGATGTATTTTATTTATTCTCTGCAACAATAATTCGAATACTATAAAATCGATAAAGAATTCGAAAAAAGTACACATTCGGTAATTTACATTTATTTTGTGTACTTAAAATTTTTAACGTTGTATCAATAATATTCTGAAAGAAAGAAGTATATTTCAATTATGTATAATTTGATTTTATTCGTAACGATTTCCAATAAGATTTTATAATTTTCTTATATTACTTGTGCCATAGCATGAGAAAAATTAATTTGAATAATATTACAATTTCATTTTAATTGCATATTTTATTGATCGTTTACTTACTTTTTAAATATTATATTTACTGACCATCAGTATAATAATTAAGACCTGTACTTATCTAAAATAATTCATAAGATATACATAATTTGAAACTTATTTTTGTTTAATAAATTAAATTTGTAAGCCTGTCAAATACCTTTTCCATATCATGCTTCAAAATATTTATATTACAAAAGACATACTAAAAAGGTATAAAGTAAATTTTAAATATTTGTAATACTGTCATAATACTTTTGGCATATCTCGACCATACATTAAAAATATATTAAAATTTAAAGTTGGAAAAATATTTAAAATGCTTACTATTTTACCTAAATAGTTGCAAGAGTGTAAAATCTGATTGAAATTTTTTAAATACGGGAACACGGGGTATACGTAACGATGATTTTCATATAATATTAATATAAACTTATACTCCAAACATCAATTGTTATCAAAACTAGTTTTTTCTTTTATTTCAAATAACAATATTTTTAACATGCCGTGAATCAAATATGAAATATGTACATACTCGAATTATAATTTATTTAAATATATAATCAAACTAATTTGACAATTTAATTTTTACATTTTTCAATATCTCAGTGTTTTAATAAACCAATTGTTATTAAGATATACAACAAATATTATTTATAAAATAATATGTAAACATAAAATTTTAAAGAGATCTAAAGTTAATTTAAAAATTCGAATTGAGAATATAATGCTGTCATAAAATTATAAAGATTTAATCGTCTATGTAATATACTTTATGTTTTCGAAAATAAAATATTAAAAGATCTCTTAATCACTTTGAAATTATAACATGACAAAGTTAATATTTATATTCTGGTTAGAGTGCTAAAAAAGGTGTATAAAAAAGAATATAACTATGGACCTGTAGTATTTAATAATGTTTGATAGTTTAATTCTTTCAATTAAACATTACCAAAGTGTACATACATTTACAAAAGGTCGTAATTGTTAGTATTCGATACAAATGAACTTGTATTTTAATTCAACATGGTGTACAATATGATTTTTTATTTTAAATTTTATGTAAAATTTGACATGGCGTGACGATGTGAAAATACAAACGAATAAACCGTATCTAAAATAAGTATATGATAAGATAAAGGTCGAATTTTATTTTTATATAAAAATAATGTTTATTGCAGAATTATTTGATAATTTCCATATTACAATGGAACTTTGAACATTGTAAGAATATTAGAATAATAATAGTAGAAATATATTTTCAAAAAAAATATTTCAATTATCGGAATTTTAAATTTAATTAGTCGGAATCAAAATTGACGACTCTTTACAATTAAGCAGAACACTGTACAAAATTTGCAATATTTAAAGTTCTTTTGTAATAGATAAAATATTATCGCTATTAACAGAATTATCTATGCATGTAAGTCTTACAATGTCGTATAATATTGTTTAGTATAATTATAGCACCATCTAAACATTGATAAATTTGCTTATTTACAGAAAATATGTGAATTTGGTTTAACATGAAGTGAAAAACTAAAAATCATATTGATTTCTAGATAGATAGATAGATATATATTTATTAAACTATTTATATATATATAATAAATATATAGATATATTAAACATTTTAGCATGACTTGATCATAAGTAAGTCATACGTGCGTGTATTCTTATTAGCGCTTTTTAAAATGGATGTTGGCGGCTAATGTTGAATAGTATATTTTTCGATGCGGATCAACGTATTGGCAATCACAAAGGGAAATTTTTAAGTTTATTCAGTTTGAGAAGTGAAAAAAACAAGACTGCTTTATTGTGCGACTTTCTTTTCAGTTAATCTTAAGATTTATCTAAAATAGTTCCCAAACAAAAATAAAGAATATACTTTAGAGATAGTAAGAATATTCACAAAAGTTTTAGACAAAAAAGGTTGTCAACATCTTGTGAAAAATAAAAACTTCACAACATAACTTGTAAGTGTTAGATAGTTGCAATAATATATATTATGATAAAATTCTATTAAATATTAAATATTGCTTAAATTTTAAGAGTTTGAAAGTAAATCCAAATTTTTAATGGTCGAAGTTCAGTTTTCTTATTTAAAAAGGTATTCTTTATACCTAATTATCGAAATATTACATTATCTACATTGCAGACTTGAGTTTCTATTGATAATTTACATAATTAAAATACATTACTATAACTTAGGATTTCATTGATACTTACGTATTCTACGCTATATAATAAAAAAAGTTCAACCCACTAAAAATGCCTTTAATGAATTATTTAGAATTTTATCAAATAAAATGTATGATTGAAAAGATAAACTAAGTACATATATTTATGATGTTTCATTTGTAAATGATAATCAGAAAATATTTAGTGTTTATTTCTATTGTTGAAACATTAAACCAAGTCAAAAGATTTATGTGCAATTCTCCTGAAAATTTCCCTTAAATCGATCATAAAAAAGACGAAAAAAAATTTTTGAAACGATCCTCTGCAATAAGTTTTTTCTTTTTATATATGCCAAACAATACGCGAAAAAATTTTGGAACACACGAAAACGGTTTTGTGACAGTTTTAACCGCACATCAATTGATACAAATCCTGAGAATTACGTAAATTTTCTCCAAATTGCTTATTTTTATCATTTTTTGTGATTTTTAAATGCACGTAACTTTGCACAGAATAGACTGATTTTAACGACGTTTAGCTTAAAGTAAAGCTCTTTTCTTCTACTTTCATCGCTTTTTAGTGGAATACTTGTTGTCACCTTTAAGAGCTTGATATATTGGTTAATCATTAATGACAACTTTTCATCCATTTTCCCATCTTAAATTTTCATAAGAACAATTGATGTGTGGTTAAAACTGTCTTATTAGGTATATAATAGAACAAGCAAAAAATTATTACAGAGATGTCTTAAAAAAAATTTTTTTTCGTCGTTTTTTATGATGGAAGTAGTTAGGGTAAATTTTTAAAAGAATTGCAGTAACAAAATAAAATACCTGATGCATTAATTATTTCGATAAAAATTTAGACACCTAATAATTGCTTGGATTTAAATTTTAAATATCGATAACAGCTTAGAAATAATAATCAGCTCTGCCTGAAAATAAAAATCTAAGTAAAGCTCAAATTCTTAGTTTATAGCGAAATATTCCCGAATCTATTCGCACTGAGTGTAAACTTAGGTTACGTCCATAACAGCTAATATAATGGTTCCAAACGCTTTGATTTACCTATTGTATAAACGTCATTGTGTAATGTGATTCGCCAGAAAAAAATGAAATGAATGCGTTTTAGCTAGTATTCGGAGAATTATGAGGTTGTAAATATTTATTACTTAACAGCAAAATAATGACAGTGACAAGTAAATGCAATTTTATATGTTTAATAAAAATTGATATAGCAATATATCGAAAATTTTATTGTGCTTTTTATTTACCATCCTTTTCTAACATTTATTATATTTTATAATGAATATCATTGAATATAAAATTGAAGTTTACATACAGTGCGCAACAATATTATAACAATATCTATATTTTAAGTATATATTTACAACTGAAGAAATATAAATTTTAATATTGCTTTATTAAATTTTTAATTTGAAAAATATTATATTACATAGGTCGAATATGATCTTAAAGTAGGTCGTTAAGTTTTACAGCACAACAAAAAAAAATTATTTTGAGATATATTGTGAAAACACATTTCATACCTTATAGTTCGTTTAATACATAATATTTTCGTAAAATTCATATGAGAATATATATAAAAATAATAGGTCGATATCTGATATTGTAGAGCTATTCGTCAGCTGAGAGAGAGAAAGACCTATCTCAGCTTCGGGTGGAAAATGGTCCTATCTCAGCTTCGCACGTAAGAAAATCCTACCTCGACTACGCGTGGAAAAGGTCCTATCTCGACTTCGCGTAGAAAAAAGACCTATTTCTGTTTCACACGTAAGAAAGTCCTATCTCTTGTTTGAGTTTTGAATAATCTGTCGCCATTTTTTACTGGGTTGGTTATGCTACGGAAATTATTTCTCTACCTTACGAATACATCAACATATTATACTTTCATTGTGAAGTATTCGATTTCGAATACTCAAAATTGAATATTTTTAGTGTCCGAGATAAGTAGGACTTTTTTACGTGCGAGGCCGAAATATAACTACTTTCCACGCGAAGTCTCTCCCAGCCGACGTATTGTTGAATAATTTACCTAAATATATATGTAATTTCTATATATTGCGAATAATTAAATGAGTTAATTGCGAAAAGTTTTTTAATATTTTATTCGTACAAAACTCAATGAAGTTGATATTATTATTATCAAAAGTAATATGTGTAAGAAATTGGAAAACCTTTTCAATATTGAAATAAATTTATTTTTACGTTATTTAAGTTCTTTATGTTATTTATTAAAAGCTGATTTTTTTTAAATAAACGAGTAGTTTTAATATTAGAACAAAAATGTGAAAAATTAATCATAGACTTAAGTAGCACCTAAGTAGAGGATTTAAAAATACCTTGCAATCACACGCAGGAACACACCCTTTCTTGAAGTATATACGCGGAACGTAATCCCGTCGGAAAAGTCCTGACCGTGACAAAATTTATTCTAGTTTCTAAGAAGCCTTAGTAAAAGTTTTATCTGTTTCTACCCTTAACGTTTTTTAAGATCTATAAACATTTTCTTCTACTTTTAATCTATGACAGATTTAGTATAAATGACCTACATATTTTTATAAAATTTTAATACTTATTTACTGAGTGTTATTTGAGCATCAAATAATAAATGATAGGGCTACCTTTCTTTAAAAACAAATACAATTTACATTCACATTTCGATGTTTATACACTTCATTTCGAAAAAGGATATTGTTTTATATTGATCTTTCTTTGACAAAAATCAATCAACATAAGTTGGCATAAAATGAAAATATCTTTATGACAAGAATAGAGTAATTGAGTATAATAATGTGTTGATTAAATTGTTAATTACTTGAAGTTTTATCAATACATTAAAAAGTTTATAATGAAGTTTGGGATGGAATCCGTCGCTAAAGTTTAAGCATTCGATCGTACTTAAGTACTTTGACAAATTGAATCCAGTAAATACAAATCTCGTATGTAGATTTCGCATTAATGTTAAATAATAGTCATTTATTTACTGTATAATATGTAAATGTCGTTAATATAAGTATATAGCTACGTTAAAGATGTATATCATATTTTTTAGCAAACCAGTTTGAATAGCAGTGAAATATGAGCATCCTATTGTAATAACGTGCAACCCTGTTTCAATGCCAAAGTAGGAGTCCAATATAAAGTTTCAATATCACGCAGACGTAAAAACTACTTTCGTTTCAATAGTACGGATAAAAATAGTTTGAACAAATGTTGTATTTCGACTGTTCGATCGAATAATTAAAGACCCCCATATTTCATAAATAAGTACATCATCAAGGTAAGTTTATACATAATTCCGAATCACACGACACAGTCCGTAACTACCATCAATCCAATGCCACCCCTCCGTTCCAAACAAACGCATTACGTCCCAAAATTACACGCAACATTAAATCCCACCAAATGCATTATTCATGGCCTCATCAATCGATGACTTTGGGAGATTCTCGGGCGTATTGTACACCTACACTCTTTACATCCACGCTCGAAGGGCTGCGGAGCATGTGTTCTCTGCGTGGGCATTTAAACGCGTAGCTACTCATATACCTGCTGGGAGGGCCCGAAGGCTCGCCAAGCGCGCTGGAAAAATACCACTGGGGCAGCGCTCCCTCCCTCCCCCGATGAAGCTATGAAGATACAAAGGCATTCCTGCACACGGCGCATCGGGAAATTTGAAACGGCTCTCTTTATGTTCGCCGTGGTCGTACACGTTCGTCAAAACTTTTCCGAGGAAATCAATGTATTATATACACTCCTGCAGTATTTCAAAGTATATAAGGTTTCCTTGTTATTGGTCAAATTTTTATAAACAAGAACAAGGAAAAAATTGTAAACTTCTTTGGTCGATTGTTATAGATTATACCTGAAAACATTATGAAAACTTGCAATGATAACTTCATTATTCGAAAATTCTAAAAGCATCCGCAACCAATAATAATTACAATCGCGCTGCGATGCGAAGGATAATTTTAAAAATTTGACATGTATCTTTATTATATCAACCTTGATGATTCTTCACAGCTTTTATTTTCATACAGCTGCCAATTTAAGCGAAATACACCTCTCTCATAAAGAGCTGCAAATAAGCTCTGTCAAGAGTCAATAGTATCGCGCCCAGAAAAAAAGCTATACTCTCTCTCAGACATTCAGGCGGCTACGTGTATATCCACCTGCTCCCCGGACAAAGCTCGCACACCTTACTTCGAAATTAATAGCCCGCATGAGTGATTCAGCATCTCCACCATCGGAAACACCCCCGAAAAAAAAATAGCCGCGCGCATACGCCTATATAAACAGGCTGCAAGCACAGGGGCGCCGGGTTCGAAAAATCCGTCACTGCGAGCAACAGAGCGCTCGCGGCTCGCTGCGTATCTGTCGCGCGCGCGCGCGACTTTGGCTCGTACGTCCTCGTGACGGCTCGGCTCGCCTCGTGACTATAAGAAGCCCCGTGCGGCGGCTCCGCTCCCCAGAGAGCCGACGACGTTACTACACGGCAGGAGCCGCAACACCGCCACCACCACCACTACCATCTCTTGTACTTACTCGCTCCGTATATACTCTCCAGCTTGCGGGCGAACGCGCGCGCGTCTGTGCATCCAAGTCTAACTCGAGAGATTGCAAATGCAGTCCCAGCATCGGCTCGGCGACACGTGCGAGGAGCAGCAGCAGCAGCAGCGTCGTCGTCGTCACCCCACGACGGTGTCTTAGGAGAGAACGCGCTCGTCAACTCCCAGGGCGCGAGCAGCAACGGACACTACACCTTTCTCGGTGTCGTGCGCCAAAAAGGGGAACGAGCAAGTAGAGCGAGAGCGCAGGCAGCTCTGCACACTACCTCTTAATACCAGCAGCTAGCGCTGCTCTTTTTTCCCATAGAGAGGGACGGAGAGAGGAGTCGTCGTCGTCGTCGTCGGCGCAGTACTTGTGTATATACACACGCACACAGAGATCCGACAAAATGGAGCAGAAGAGGCTTTACAAGCTCGTGCTGACCGGAGGTGAGTCTGCTCTTTTTTTCTTTCATCCGCCTACTTTCGCACGCTATTGGAGTAGAATTACATGCGACGGGCGTGCATATGCGCGCGAATTTTAACCTCAAAGGCATCGTCGCGACCCTGTCACCCACACCCCGGGAAACCTTCGGCCGGGCTGTAAAAACAAGAAACGTGCCGCTCCGAGGCTGTTTACCAAGGGAAAGCTACTGTTATCATATATTTACACTCAAGGCCCCACGTCCCTTTCGTGTCTTCCCTCTCGAGGCGAGCGCGCGCGCGACGGTGCGACCCACGTGCTCGCAGCGCGCATCATGTCCCGCGCGCTTTCTCTTTCTCTTGCTGCACGCTGCGTTCTGGGCCTCCTCTGTACTTATGAGTTGCTCCCGCGCCGCGCTGTTTATTCTTAGTCTCAAGGGTAGGCGTGCGCCTTTCCTGTCGATTGCTCTACGCTACTTCTTCCGATTTTTGGAACGGCCCCGACGATAACACCTCAGCGGCGACGTGACACGCGGTCACGATAGAGTGGCGGCCGTGTACAGAGGGTTGGAATATTGATTTTCATCATCCGTGAGAGTGAGAGGCCCTCGTCTCGAGGGTGCGAGAGCCTCCCGCCGCCGCTACGCGCATGTATATAGCCCGCCCTATTGCGTTTTTTTCAAAGGTGGCGGCAGCGAAGAGCCGCGAGATGTTTTGTTTGTTGTCCGCGCGGGCGAGAGAGAGAGTGCGGAGACTTGGTAACTGCGCAGGGCCGAAGGGGCAGGTAGGTTGTAACGGGGGGTTCACTGCTGGCTCGCCGCGGGGGTGGGAATATGTCGCCACGCTGGCTTTTCGCGACGGTGCGTGGAAGGTGAATAGGTGAAGGGCATTGGTCTCGAGGCGTTTTGTTTTGCGATGTTGCGATCACTGCTGCGGGAGTATTTTTAGGGTGGATATCGCGTAGTAGCTTGTAAGTATTGTATGTTATTGTTGACATGCTTTTAAAAGGCACGACACGGGTGTGCCATTTTCGTTTGTTTTTGAAGGAAATCAAAATATTATGACTGTACGTGTATATATACGCATGAAGTTTACGAACTGTCATTTACGTAAATAAATGCATTGATTAAAAAAATCAATTGCAATTCATATTCATACTCACAAGGTTTGAAGTAGCTTCTTAGGGTTCAAACACGTTTCTGACATAATAATGATGAAAATAGGTTGCAAATACAATCAAGACTCGTGATTTCTAAATATTAGTCTATTTACTTAAAAACTTTACGGTAACCAAAATGAATTGTTGATTTTAAGACACTTTCCAAAAACTGCGTCATACCTTGACATAAATCTGGTACATAACTGAGTGACGTAGGTACTTCGATTTAAAAAATATAGTTTTACAATTTCTTTTCTTCAATAATATTTCAACACTTTACCTTTGTATGGCAATGTATTATTTAAATGTATTTTTATATTTATTCAAACATAAAACGCTTTTTAATGGTTTTCATATAATTCTCATACAATTAAATAACAAAAATCAATACAACAAAGAACACAATTTTCTGTCCTATACATATTGCTTTCCCGAAGTGTATAAATTTACTGATTAGGTTCCAAAACGTAACACATAATTTGAGAGATATAATATAATTTTCCAAGCTAGAAGTTAAAAATGTACAAATAAATCAATGATAAAGCTAAATAATTCTTAATAATAATATAGCATTTCAATTTTTATACAAGTTTAACATTTTGGCGAAGCATATCTATTTCCACTCCGAGAATTCCACTAGCATAAATATTTAAAAAAGCATCAACGTCCCGACGATAAATGCCGTGCCGCAAGTGATCGGCTTTCAAATTTTTCGGCCGGATGACAGTGCAGCGACGTCAGTTTAGACGCGATTAAATTTTGTTCGTGCGCTCGAATTGAATACACATGCCACGAGAGAAGACACACATTAACCGGAGAGACAAGTAAATTCCCGATAAGATATTGTAATTGAGTGTTAACACAAAGTTTTTCCGATGATAATTCAGCCGGCACTCGCCCGCCGCTCACGAAATCATAAAGCTGTTTAGCGCGCGATACATATCTTAATGTGTATCACATTACACAATCGGCTGCGCGCGCGCGAGACGTTTATCTCGAGGATTTTGTAATTGTCCCGATCTCTCGCTCTCGCATACATTAAATTTTTAATAATTCGTCTAGACACACTTGCACACCCGCGATCGTCGGCGGAAGTCTTGTTTTAGTTGGAACGCGGCTTTTCCCCCCTGATGGGCGATTACATACACTTGGCGACTACGTGCAATATAACAGCCGCCGAGCCGCATCCACTGTGCGAGCGCATCAGAGCCGGAAAATGCGCCCGCGCCCGAGCGTTGTTTTATTATACGAAGCTCTAAAATTAAAGCTACCCGAGCTTCCGTCAACACCCGTCAAGCTCTACGTGGTTCCCGTCGCGTCCTCTACCTGGGGAGTCTCTTGCGTTAGCTTTCGCTTTTGAATTCTATTCAAATTTTTTTCTTTCGTCGTTGAAGCAAAAGAATACGCGAGAAAAGCTAAGAACTTTGTTTTTTAATTTGATATCCTTATAGAACGTTTAGACGAATTTTCGTAAGAAAGTATTGCTTCTTAAAATATTGGTCTTTCTATACATCGTTTACTTCGAAAATTATTCGCCAATCAATTTTACGAGGGTTAAATTTAATTTTGTATCAGTCACGAATCTTCGTTGAACAATGTATAACTAATTAGCGATGGTTTAGAGGCACGTCATGCTTGCACGCTTCATCAATATTCTCATTTGACCAAATCAAATGGAGCGGTTCTCTTGTCGTATTTTTATTTCCTTGCGGGTGTTAGATATACAGCAGCTACGCCTCGAACTGTAGCCCAAATGTTTTACAAAAGTTCTAGGAGGTCTGATATTTCTTTTTGGGGATGTAAGTGATATTCTTGTCTCTTTAGTTAAACGTTCCTGTTGCTGGAGTTTCATTTGAATAAGATATATCAATACTGTATTATATCCATTAACATTATTTTTCAAACAATACGTCAAAATATTGTAATTCATAGAAAGGAGTCCTAATGTGTAGAAAGAGTACAAAAATAAAGTGAATTCGTAAATTATAAAATACAAAATAAAATCATAAGTTAGTTTGCACCTTATATACTAAAACTTTTTTTTTAATAAAATTTTTTTTTTCTTTTTTTTTTTTTTTTTTTTATGCATGAAATTAGTCGTATCCTAACGGTCATGTCATTCTAAACTTGATATATAAGTAGATGTATAAGATAATTCTATTTTAAATTCTTTTTTTCAATAGGTTCCCGGGAATCTATAAAATTAGAAATAATTTTTATTTGAAGGTCACTTGAAGAATAAATGAATACCAAAGATTCATTCAAATATAATAAGTATACTTATTATTTTCAAATTCTGGAATTCTTGAAAATGTGTCTATAGATAGAGATTACAATTATAGTAATACTAAATTATGTAATCTTATCTTTAAACAATAATTATTTAAAAAAAAAATAATGTTAACTGGTAATACAAAAAAAAAGAAATTGATATCTTGTAGTTTGGCAAAAGATAAAACTACGAAATATATTTTAAGGTGGGAGTCATCGATTGGGTTATCTATCAAATGAGTGAACAACAACTAACGCCCACGTATATGCAGACAGTTTGTTATTTAAGCGCACATTTCATCATAGGAACCCTATTTCTATCCGCCCGGTGCAATTGCATTCACTTGCACGCGACTTGATTATTCAACCTTGCATCTTGCCTCTCGTGACTTTAGAGCTAATAACGTATGCTTCTATAATTATTGTGCATCCTCTCTAATAATAAAAAAGTAATTTACTTCTAGAAAGTAATTAAAATTTTTAATTTTTGAATACGTTAATTTAGCACTCGATTAGGTTAATTGAAAAGAAAATAATACTTATACTGTTTTTATTGTAAGAAACTTTTCAATCATATAATTATTAATACAGACAATTAATATAAGAATCTTATTACTTGATTTTTATTTAATTGAACATTTAAAAGATAAAATGCACTTGTAAAGTTTGATATAGATAATCAGCAATGTCACGAAATCTTACGTACGTAATTTTCTTGAATCAAATAATGTTTCTATAAAAAACTCATGATTAATTTCATTTAGTTGAACAAAGTAACAATGAATTGCAATTACTAATTTGAAGTAAAAAAATGGCATCGAAAGCTAATGATTCATTCACATTTATCTTATTTTCCTTTTTGACAAGATGCAAAATGACGTTTTCAGATTTATATCAAGTATAGTATCAAGATTTGTTCTTTTTTTAATTAAAAAATGCTACACATCAACTAGATACATATGAATATTTATACGTGGAATTGCGAATTTCATCATCTGAAATTGCGCACTAACGCGATAAAAACTTACATTGATCGTAGAATAATAAATTACTTATTAATCCTGTAACATCAATACTTCTACTAAATGAAAAATTGTAAGATGCGCAGTAACTTGTAAATGAATTCGACGGGTCTATGAACAAAGTTAAAAAAATCTTCCGCTAGTTCTTCGTCATGCATTTATTACCTTACCTGTTAGATTTACAATCACTTACTTACATCTTTTCTCAAGAGTTCTGAATACCAAGCTTCATATTCTAGAACATTAATATAAAACACTACAAATATTTGTAAAGATAAATAGATGGAATGATAAGGCATTAAAATAATGAGATGCACTATTTTTTTTAATAGCTACAGTGTATATATTCGCAGATAGCAGAATATACATTACATCATCAACTTACATTTAAAAATACGCGATACGTTAAATCATAGCGCTTGAGGAAAAGATCCAGGAAACATTAAAAAATGATTCAAAGTTTACAAACAACCTAGAGTAATGTCTTTGTATATTTCCAATCTTGTGAGACGGGAATTTCCACTAACAAAGTTCACCTGACTAGCCTAAGTGATACAACGCTTGTAGGGTATATAAGCCGCATTTGCACCTCATCCCGTGTTTATCCAATTGGCGAGTACCTATAGCATATGCATACACACGCTGTTCTGTTACGATAGGTCTGTGTTACACGCGTAGCACTCGAATACAATCGTATCTCCATCTCCTTACATCAAAGTTATTGCCTCATTATCGTCGAATTCTATATTTAATGTTTCCCTTTATCTTATGCGAGTGCTTATCATCTTTCCAGGTGATTGTCACTGACTTCCTTAAATCAATCGTGATAAACGAATCGCTCTCAATGGCTGAGTTCCTCGGATCGCTGTATTTTCCGTCGTGTTTGGAATTTCTAATGTTTATTGATGTTTTCATTTCGCGCGGTAAATGCCCGCGTTTGAACACTCGCGCAATAAAACTCAAGAACGGTGGAATACTTTAAGATTTAAACGTTAAATCAGCTGATTGTTACGGAGCTATGAGTCATGTATTCTATATGGATTTTGAAACCGCGTGTGAATATTATTTACAGTGACTCAAACATGTAAATTATCTATAATTTAATTGTGATAAGTTAAGTTTTTAAGTTTTTAAGCTAATAAAAAATACCCTACAACGTCAAAAGCATTTATATAAATTTAAATGAAATATAATGCGCTTTAATCTTAAATCAATAAAGAACACGTCTCAGTTTGACATTTGAAATATTAAGTGCTATATTATTAATTTAGTATATTTCTACTCTAAAATAAATATAAATATTGCTATCATCTGAATAAATGAAATAGTGTTCTTTAAAATATTATTTACATTAATTCCAGTAGTTATTATTATTTATTAAACACCATTTTATATTCAGAGTGAAGATTACGTTTGTTTTTACAAATTAAAAGCAGACGTTCAAAGTTTAAAGTGAAGAAATTATATACTCTTTCCGAAATGGAGATTTCAACCTTTTACTTTGATAAGAAAAACGAATGATTCGAATTAATATTAATCATTGCTTTGATACTCATTTTAATTCACACAAAACTTAAACTTAAGTATAATAATTAAATATGTTGTCATTTTCTCAACGAATTCTGTTTTTTCTGTTTTCAGGACCGTGCGGAGGCAAGACCACTGGACAGACCCGATTGTGCACATTCTTTGAGAACTTAGGATGGAAGGTGGGCATATTTTTCCTCTTTCTAATTCATACAGATTTTTGTGTTCTCGCTGAACATTAGCACTATATAACGTTTTGATTTCTTAAAATTAACAATGAATAATAATTGATGCAAATATTCAAACTATATATTTCCTACAAAATTGTTGTCTTTCTGTATTCAAAACAAAACGTAACTTAAACTCAGTCATCTTTCTTTATTTGATTAAAGTTCGATTCTTTCGTCTCTCTTCTACCGCCTATTCTATAAACGACAAACCCTCTGGATTTTGAAAAAGTATTCATCTGTCTACTTTCTTGCATTTCAAAGAAAAAGAAACCTCTTCATTTTCTACTGTTTAAATGACTCATTTCATTTGTTGAGCGGGCACAGAAACGCATAAACCAATAAAAATGGCATATGTACTCGTGACACTGGTAGGAGTACAGTTACATCAAGTAGAGAATTAAAAATAGTACGTGTGGATTCACTAATAGTGAACCTCATACATGACAATGATACAAAGATTTAAAAAGAATTATTTTGCACATTCGAAATATTATTTATCACGTAATAAATAAGCTAGTTTATTAAATACTAGTAAATTGAATTTTTACAAGAATTTTTTGTGTTATTTAGTTACAATCGTTCTGCCGAATAAAAATACCACAATAGTATTGTTCTTGTGATTGATTGTATAAATATACGATTTCTTTACTTCAATACGAGTTTATATTTTATCTTTTTGTATTTACATAAACTTTCAGTTTTTACCGCGATACATTTTGTTACCATTATAAAATTTTCTTGTAAAAACAGATATTTCTGTGTGCAAAATGATTAAGTTTTGTTATTTCAATAAAAAAAACGAAAAAAACAAAAAAAAATGTTACTTAAATTCACTGCAGAAACTCAATTCAATTTCACTGTTTGCCAATCTACTTCGAGGCTCGCGAAATAAAATATATTAGCTCTCAATCATCGACTATACGATTATAACTTTTTATATAAACGGCGAAAAAAAAACTCGATTAGACAAGGACGGCAGCGAACGCTCGCCGACGGCCTCCGGCAAGTTCGCGCACCTCTCGGGTCGTTCGGGCTTATGCGCTCGCGATGGAAACCTGTCGTGAAAACTCCACGATGACGCAACCCGATGCACTTTAGGAAATTCTTTCCCGCGCGCGTGTACTTAGTTTCGCATCGAGCAAGCAAATTCCTTCCGCGCGCGTGCCTCGGCGGTTATCGCCACACGATTGCGAATGTCGCGAATACTACGATCGTCATATATATTCCACGCGCCAAATTGGAGATTGATAAACGCACGTGTGCGCGAGATTCGCTCTCGCTCAAGTGAATCGACCTCGTTCGGAAATCGGCGCCTCGTGTTTCCACTTGCATTCGGTGGCTAATATCGGCTCTGGCCAATTTTGCGAACGGCGCACCAACTGATGGCTTTTAATTTAATCCATGGGTCCCGAGATCGGAGTGACATTCACCCTAAATGTTTCGTGAACGCCGGTGTATTAATTTTACCGCGTAACCAGATGAGGAATTATTGTCGCGCGGGCACGGGACTGTTTTGCTCTTTAATCGGGCTATATTTGCGCTCTGCAACAGGTGGAAGATTTTTCTTTAAACAGATACATCTTGATAATGAGTTCTAAATGTCATTGTGTTTACTTATTTTATCATTTTCCTTCGAATTGAAGTATTTATATTTATGTAAATGGAAAGAACAGATAACTCAATGTAGATTTTTCACTCAGCTTATTTTCTTGATGCAATGAAAGATCATTTGATTGCTGCACGCTGTATTTTAAGAAATGATTCCTCTATTGTACGCTTTGAAATGCAAAATTCTCACCTAGGATATTGTTAGTTGGTAATTACTAGTGTTGGCAACAATTAAATTTTGCATAAGGCGTATAAAGATATCTCGTATATAAAACGAGCGTACGGAACAACATTCATTTTGACTCGTTCGTCGCGGTCGTTAATCACGTAAATTATTTATTACTGCATTGTGCGTCTCTTCTGCAACAAAAAATAAATTTTTAGTGGCCGTTAAAGTTGCATTCTTATGGCTTTAGCTACCTAATTTTAATTTATCCAAAGTCATAGAATTCGCATAAACTTCTAATCTCTCTTAATTACTTTCAATTACACTCCCTGGGCTACACAAAGCCCAAGTGATTATTCGTGCCGCCTCCGCGATTTCCACGGTTTTTATATGTAAGTGATTCACTGACGCTGTTTCGAAAAGTATTTTCCCGCAACCTTATTACAATACTGAATGTTCAGTCTCTTTTTGTACGATAACTGAAACCGAATCGGTCACATTTCAAAAGACTATAATTGTAGGAAATAAAGCGCAAGTAAAAAAGTCAGTTTTGAGCACATACAACTGTAAACACATTTTATTTTTATTATTACTTTGAACATTTTTTTTACATAATACTTATTTTTATATATTTTTGTATTTACCCAGTCTTGCTAACGCAAAAAAAAAAATTTACACTACGACATAAGTCATTACTATTGGTTTATGCTTGATAACAGTTCGACACTGTTTCGATGATGCCGTCGAAAAAAGTGTCGTTGGTTATGGTTTTCTTGACTTTCTGGCATATAAATCTGCCATGAAAAAATGGAAAAAAATACTGGTTTTGGGGTTGTCCTTCGTTGTGAATTCGATAGAGTGGTGGTTGTCTTCTTTTTCAGGTGTTCCGTGTTCCCGAGACAGCGACCGTGCTGCTCAGGTATGCCACAATTACACGCTAACAAATTTCGCATTTGAGAAAAAAATTAAAAAAAAGCTTAAACCATTCGAATGAAAAGACTTAAAAATATTTAATTCACTTCAGTAATTGTTAATAAACTGTACGTTAAATATTTTAAATTTTATATTATTTTTTATATTTTAAAAGTACTTCGATTTAGTATTTAACCTTAAATAAACCAAAATATTCAATTACCCGGTATACAGCATAAATAATAAAATAAAAAACAATTTTTTTTTAAATTCATCAATAAGTGTAATCAATATACGTACTAGAAACAAAAAGTGTCACACATGTGGCTTATAAAATTTTTAATAACACGTAATTGTTTACTCCCTTGATAATTTTTAAACCCCATTGAATAATGAAAAACCTTTAACTACTATAATTAATTTTTATATTACCATCGTTTGAAACTTTACATTTATAAATTATGCAAATTTGAATAATTAAATTGAGTTAATTTTTACAATGTTAACCATCGGATTGAAATGCTATCTCCGTATCAATTTTACGGAGTCGATTGAAAAAGATTTAAGTCAAATTTAGGGACACAGCTTTGTTGGACCACAATTTCATTCTCGGTCTGCTTTTTTTCAATTTCAGTGGCGGCATCAAATTTACAGACCTGAATGCAGAGCAGGGTGAGTTTTAATCATTGAATATTTTTAATCTGTAAGCAAAATTAAAAATATCAAAAATCGTTGCACTGTTGATTTATCAGTATCGTCGAATTGATTATTATATCAAATTTTTGCTGTTATTTTTAAACTATCAAGAATTAAATAGGTGCAAAAATTTTTAAAAGTAATTTGTCATTAATTAATATAACATTGAACATTTATAATACTTGCGGTATAATTGCTTATACAGTTCTTCACAACGACTGTATGCTGGCGATTATTTATAATTATTATGAATATCTGATATGTCGACAGCTGCGTACAAAACCTATTTACTTTAGGAATGTAAATAGACTCAATTATTTTCCTTGCTATAAATAGCTACTTTAATTGAAAAGTCATACAAATAAAGTGTTAAGTCCGTATTAATGGAACAAATACATTTATAAAAGATGATACCATATTGTACTTTTTTTTCAACGTTTCTATACACATGTTACCAATATAGTGCCATCTGAGTAAATAAGCGTGTGACAGGATATCCGGTGTTATGGTATTATTGCGACGGCTTGCAAATCGCGACGCTTACAAGTTTCGAGCTTTGCAATGAGAGGACTCAGTATTCTCGCGTACAACAAAGAATGGCTTCCTGCCAAACAAGTTGGCCAGTTACTCGTCGTGTTTTCGAGAATGCCCGTAACAAGCGAATGAAATTTATGTCAAAAATCATTTGTCATTAAAAATTACGATACTCATTTTTTAGAAATTGATGGGTGGCTTCGCACTTTTATATTTACTTCAAAAAGAGATAATAGGACTAAAATTATCAATATTAAATTAGAACTGGTACGTACAACTGATGAGAATTAAAGTCCTTTGTTGCGTCCAAATTTAAGAAAATTAATTAGAAAGTATATAATTTAACCTATTCATTTTCAAAACCATAATAACATTCCTTCGAACATTCACCTGATTACGTAAAAAGCACTCAACGTCCGAGAAAAAAAAAACGTCAACCTTGGATGCGATATATTGTAACACACAGCAGGTTTCCGATACAATAGATTTTTTTTCTATTGGCTTCTTTTCATTCTGTGTATGTTAGAGGCATGATAAGAAATGCCTGCTTTCAATAACGAGGATTGTAGGATATATTATAAAGAATGTTCAAGCTTCTAATAACACGTTTTGGTATTTGAATTTTATATTAATATATGAATTTGGTACTATTTGGTAAACTAAAATATTTTAATTTTACATGAAAAAAGAATTAAAATATATATTTTAAAGTTACATTAAAGAATATGCTTTGAGTTCTCAAGAATTAAAGTACTCTATTTTTGGAACATGTCTGCCTCTTTACACAGTTTTAAATGGAACGTACCTATATCTACAGTCCTTGAAACAAATTACAGTTGGCTTTTTTTTCAACAAGTAAATATTTCAAGAAACCATTTTTTTTTTGTCAAAAAATATTTTTAATATCATTAAAAAGTTATACAGACAAAGAGAATTCTACTGACACCATACAATTTTTTTTAGTATTATTAACTAGGGAGAAATAATGTTTGAATTGAAAAAACTTTTATGTATGTCTTAAAAATCTCACAAGAAATGCTTTAAGAAATACTATATTATTAACGAATAATACAATATAAAACAATCTTTCGTTGATCAACAATTTAATAATTAAACATTCATAAAATATTTCAAGAAAACATTTCGAGGCTTCATGTCTCCATTCGCTTTGAATTTGGAATGGGCTTCACATCGAGAATGACAAGTGAACATTTTGGGCAAATTGAATTCGTACGTGTCTACAAAACAAATTAGCCAGAACGTATATCCTTAGCGTACTCCCTCGCAAAAAAGAAAGATACCGTACCTTGCTTTTACTGTTTTTCGAAGTGCCTTTCTTACTTTCCTATGGCGAACACGCGCGTAAGTCAACACGTCGAGCTTGGAAAATGGACTTTCAATGAAAATGGATGGCCCGTGTCATTTACCGCGCTCTGGCTTTTAGCCATCGAAAAAGCAGATTTTATCGCCTGGCCGTCAAGCTTCATAGCCTTAACCCACAACATTAACACGGCTCCTAAGCTTCACTCACGTAGCCCGAGAACTTCGAAAATAGTACTGGTCCAATTGTTTCATAGGACTGTTTAAATTTCGTAATATTATGTAATTAATTAGTGCACGCGTCATTGATATTTGTAGGAAATGAGTGTTAAACGACGACGTTAATTTGCATGTCAAGTTAGAATTTGGACGGCATTTACTATTAATTAAATCGGGTTGATGGTATATGAGTCCGTAGCTTTGGTCGAGAAAGTTCCTTTGAAATCCGTATATTTTTACTTTTATTTAGCTAAAACGAAGGAAAAATGTAAAATTACGTAAAAATTTTGTTTACTTTGTCATTGTTATTGTTTTATTAAATCTTGGGTGCAAGTTTGTAAAGCTTTCTAAACAATCTAAATGGAAGAAAGCCAGTTTCGCCTTAGGAGATAACTAACGGCTATGTGTTCCTTTGATGTGTAATGCAACATTTCAAAATTATTAATGAACCTTGAAAATTTATCGCCTATACACCTGAACCGTTCTGCTTCGCGGCTAATTCGAGAGCACAAGAGAGGCTCGTCGACTTTCGAGATCTTTTACGTTATCGCCGTAATATTTAGAAGCTTTCAGTGACAATGTTTAAAAATAGATGACATTTGAACAGACTTTCTGTGTAAAAATATATATTGGAAATTCCGTAAAGCCTGTCATAATGATTAAACTATAAATAATGAAGGTTTAAAGGAGATTAACGGGGCAGATTAGCAAACCATACTTCCGGATATCTAATAAAATAACTTTCTTTATTAACTTTTCGGGAAACTTGAAACTAACTAGCAGAGTATCATGGTTTTGTATCACAGATTCAGCTGAAACTTTGGGATATGTTTTTCGATACCAAAAGCTGGAGTAGTATGGTCCAACACGTCAAAAAAGTCTAACTATAGATTTTTGTAGTGATATATTAGAGAAGAATGTTAAAACCAAGCTTTTACTTCAAATGACAACCATTCTGCCCAAAGAGAAGTCTTAAAAAAATGTCTTAAAGAAAAGAATGAAACAAAGCTTTCATTTGCTTTTTATAACTTAAAAAAGTTATTTCCTTCTAGAATTATGCCAGCTTAAAGTGGGATAATCCAATTGTACGGGATATCATGCAAATTCAGGACTTCGTACTTTTACTGTTTGTCCGTGATTTTGAATGCTAAATTTTCAACTAACATAACTTTACATGTAAATTTTTATGCTATAAAAAGTAAATTAAAAGCTCTGTGTTTCCAGTTACATTTTTTTTCTAGTTTCTTATTTTAACAATTTCTCAATAAAACTAAAAATATTCATATCTTTTTCAGTATCTATAAAAAAACATCTCAAAGTTAGAGCCGAGCCCCTGAAATTCTTCTTTCAATACATCTTTCGAAACCAACCTGTTCGCTTCGTGTACGTGTATACCAAATGAAACAAAGCGACAGCGTAATTCAAGTTGACCGATAGCGGCTACTGCAATTTACACCCTTTTGATCGCGTGTAATTAACGGTTTATCCACCCTGCCTCTTGCCTTATTGGCTATCGTCCCGCCGCTGGTGCGTACAGTAGCTCAACCAGTCGTATAGAACGGCCAATAACACCCGAAAGCGTTTCTTCCTGACGCAAGCGATGTAAATTTGCGCAATAGATTTTTGGAATACGTCCAATGGGATGTCTCGCTCTTCGTGCGAAAAAGGGGGAGTAGCGCATTGTTGCGGGAGAGAGAGTCGTGCGCTAATTGACCACGATGCAGCACGACGGCGATTCCTCGCGCTTTTTCCTCGTCTCCGCGTCGCGTCGAAGAGAATGTACCGTGAAATTGGACGATTTAATGAGTTAACGATGAGTGATCGCCGACCGCTTCGAATAATGTAGCACTCGTTCAACTGAATTTTTCTCGACTCGCGTTCATTGGCGAATAAGAAGCGGTTATGCGAGATTGACGCGGTCATGACCTCGCATATTGGCTCTTTGGTAGTTATACGATCGTGTGGGAAAGATGCGAGGCTTGCTTTTCGTCTCTTACTTAAATCGTGATTATTATTTCATATCTTTGAATGTCAATTTGTTGAGTTTATATACAATCTCAATTGACGATTCGGAGAATACCCAATAATTAATTTCCATGAAAAATTTGTGAAGGAACCTATCTACTGAACAGTTTAGATTTGATTTGAAAACATAAACATTGCCAATAGATTGAAAGAATAACTGAACTTTATTAAAGCAAATTAATATACTTAATTAAAAATGAATTTAAAGCCAATTATTGTTATCTTTGACAAAGAAACGTTCAGTGATTGAACTATAAAAAAAAAGAATTATAAAATCGTCTGTGTGAAACTTTGCAATAATTAACGTGTCAATTTCACAATCTTTTTGCGTCAAGCTCAAGGCTGCCATATTTCAGAGCTTTAATAACCATCACGAGAAGAAAGATAAAAGTACGAAAATTGAAATTGGTCGAGGTTTACGAAGAATTTACCAGCACTCTCTGGTTACTGGCAGCTGCACTTGATGAATCTTAAATTGCAGACTTTACTGGATTTAAAAAAACTCTTAATTGTTATCTTTGCGGTGCAGCGCGGTCTATGGTTGAAACCTAGCTTACTGCGTAAATATTTTCAACGCAGAAATACTTTCTCGTTAATTACATCTCTTCTACTACATTTTCACACCATTCAACAGTGTGTACAAACATTAATTAGGTAGATTAAAAACTCAGTAGAAACTTTGCTTTTAATTAAATCAAACGTTAAAGATAAAATAGCCATTCAATAACAAAAATATGGCAAATATTTGGACGTTTAAATATAGCTACACGTGAAACGAGCAGAATGAATCTGAATAAAGTTGGAATCTAGTCCGCAGCTCTGAATACGCAATTTCACGTCCACGCGCAGACGCGTAATATATTTCATATGTCCGTCGTCGTCGCCCGGTCACTTAACCCACAGAGAAAATTTTCTGTCTCTTCTCCTCTGCTTTAACAAATCCATTGTCGCGCTGCTGGCGCATTTTTTCTCTCTCTCGGTATCTGCATACCACGTCTGTGCAATCACCTCCGGGCGATATATCGGCTGTCCTCTCTGCGTGAGAGCGCATCATCAAGCGACGTCACCCCCCGAGCGAAATTTACGAGCGGAAGGAGCGCTCGAAGGATCTCTCGCTCTCTCCCACTCGCGCTTTCGACGAGTCAAGGTCGAATCGATGCGCGCGCGCGCGCGCCGCTGTTGCTGCTGCTGCTGCCTATATATTCGCTGCGCAGTCAATGCCGCGAACCAGGAAATTTTATGGGGAAGCCTTGCGCGCGTTTCACCTTGCCCCCCGTATGTATTATATGCGCGTGCGACTCTTTTCCCTTTTGCGGTGGAATGTGAAAAGGATTTTCGCTCTTTTATGCGTCTTTATGCCAGGAAAAAAAATGTTTATAAAGTAGTTACCTAGTTGGTCGAAAAGTTTTCCTCGTAGCAATGATTTCTTATGTAAATCGACATTTTCGAAATTTGTTATTATCTGAAAATAAAATTTTTATCTTTGATTTAAAAAAAATATTTTACGTACAAAATAAGTCATGTGATTTTTCTCATTCTACGCGCCCAACAGGCTAACCGCATTAAGAACGGAGTTATATTTTAAAAAAAAGATTTTTTATATATTTAATTTTAAAATAACAGAAAAAATAAGACAAATCAAAATTGAAACTCCAACAAATGCGCGTAGTATATTATTTCAGCAAGAAAGCCGCACAACTCATCGTAGACGAGCTTTTTGCCAAGACTAATTAGCCGAGTTGACATCAATTACCCTTGCTTATTAAACAGAGCTAACGAACCGGCACAAGCCAATATCGGATTAACAAAAACAAAAGACCAGCTCCGGTGCTTCCTTATTATACGTACACTGGCCAAAAAGAAGTTCCTCTTCGCACGCGATTCGCGTTCGTAAAAAAGAAGAAACATCGACGACACGCAATCGACAGCACCAAAAATCTCGTGCTCGATCGCCATGTCGCGTCGTATAATATAATAATAGCAAGCTCCGCGTCTGCTAGTCGCTCGCACGCCATCGGTTTGGTTTCGCCAATAGAGCGCAAAAGAAGCGAATAGAGAGAAGGAAAACATATACGCGAGGAAAGAAACGCTACCTATTCAACGTCTCTCTTTCTCCTCGTTTTATAAAGCCACTCGGTTTCCTCGTTGAGCCGAGTGGCAGTATAGAGCCGCGAGGGGCGACCCTTCTGACTTTTTGAGTCTAAGCGCGCGCGCGCGCTCTTCTGCGTCTCTTTCTCGCTCGTCGCTTTTTTTCTTCTACGCCGCAGCGCACTGTGCTGTCTCAGCTCGAAGCCGTTACCGCCACCACGCGAATGTCATATGTTTGATTACGTCCTCGCATTTTGATATACTGATGAAAGCCTTAGCGTTTACGTGCGATCATCGTCAGCGATAAGTATAAAGAGCGCGGAGTCGTGTTCCTTTATTAAGTATCGAGTTTATAATGGCAACGCCGAATGCGCATATGACTATGCAAAGCATTTTTCCGACGATAAAAATAAATACTTACGTCGCCAAAAAGTATATTCGTGTCGGAGAATAGTATATAGTTTTATTTCTCGCGCTGAGAGTTAGGTAGAGAGAGCGTTTCTTTTTATTCAAATTTTGAGATAAGAAAAGAAATTTTATATTTATATTTTTGCGCATATTTTTGAAAATAAATGTATAAAAATCAAATTTATTCGGGAATACTTCGAGCAGAATCGCAGACATATAACTTTTTATATTTATAAACTCTGTCATTAAAATACAATCATTTTTTTACAATTTCTTGCTAAAAGCAACTTTATAATTTATGAAAATGACTATTGAATAAGTCAATCATATATCAACGAATTAAGTTTAACTTTAATAAAGGTTTGAAAGAGCTGAAATAACTTATATAATATTAAATTATTTATTAGCTAAGCCTTTAGCCCAAGACTGGAAAAGTTGTGCGCAGGATCGCAATATAAAGTGGCCTGTATTTCTTTCAATCAGTTCGTACGAGGGTGAGTCTCGGCGTATTCTGCGACTTAGTATTGTATTGAAGTTTCTGTACCGTAGCTTATCACGATTACTCAAATAATAGTTCTTCTAAAGCTTATATTGATATAACTTTCTTGACACTTAATTATAACTTTCTTAATATTTTCTACAGAATATAGTAAGCGTATAGACATCGTTTATCAAATTTATCTTTTAATTAATAATCACAGTTGGACTAAATGCAAAATAAAATTAATGCTATACAACTTAAATATATAAAAGCATAAATCATGACACTTTGGAACATCTTAATAATGTCATGTACCATGTATTAACCATATTGCATTGGCAATTATTTCATTATATATATTGTAAATATATTCTCATTGTATATACCATAACTTTTCTTAAAACGATAAAATCCCATGCATAACAGTAGGTATTGTGTCATTCGAAAAGTAGATTCTCATGCTATATACGTAACAGCACTTTACAAATGAGGGTAGCATTATGGTAATTCATCTTTATTAGATAATCGATTAATTATAATGTACAGCTGGATTTATTTGCGATTTCCTATAATTAGCTGATGTATGCGACTTCGCAGACGTAACAGAAGATAAAAACAATCTTTTAACATTAATATCAATTTTCCAACAACTCCAATCGGACAAACATACATATGGAAGAGTTCCAGTGATTACGAAAATTCCATGGTCAATTAATTCACTCAGTACAACCAAGTAGTACTAATTTAATAGAATACCGGTGCTATAACACTGACAGATAGAACACGACCGAACCCCCACAAAAACTTGAAATCATTGATCGGCATTATAATACCTCTAGACTCGGATCACGCCGCGATCAGCAGGCCGGCTCGTTACCTCGAAAAACCACAAAACCCATAAATCAGTCTTAAAAGCAAGGTGGTGTGTAAAAAAATTCTTGCAACTCTAGTTCCACGAGTCGTCGCGGTCTGTACGAAAAAAACCTGTCCTTTACCGCTCCTATCTCTCTTTCTCTCTCTCCATCATCCGTGGCATGCGCGCGCACGTGTACACGTAGTTGACATCGGTGTCGCGTGTATCGGACGATCGCCTTGAACCTGAACTCGAGAGCGCGCGCGCGCGAAATCTCTATACACATCTCTCATGCGTGCACGCGTGTATTATACATTACAGAAAATGCAGCGCTATCACTTGTTCTACACGACGGTGAATTCGTCTGTGGACGCGCGTTCGACTGTGAAATTGCGGCCGGGGTCCCCCGTATGCGGAAACCGTTTATCAGCCATCGGGCGCGTTATCGCGCGCGAACATTGTGCCGCGCAAAGTTGGAGCCATGCCGCACGAGCGCGCGTGAGTAAGTAAGTGTGTATAGGATGCCGGCTGACTATTTTTATGCGCGAGGACGGCTTGTCGGTAGCGCGGGCGACGATTCGACATTGACCGATTGACAGGGCCAAGTACAAAAGAGTTTTTCGATGTCTTGGTTCGCGCGCGCGCTGAGATTTTGTGAACGCGCGTAATTGGCCTGGGTGGATGGATATTTCGACCGAACGCTGGGATTTTTAATCATTACACTGTTGACCGATATCGATGCTTTTCATTGAACGGTTGTCACGTTTTAATTGTCTTGGAATAATAACATTGACGAATTGGAATATTTAGAACGTCTCTTACCAATTGAGGTCGATGCTTGAATTTACGTGCTTAATATTGAACATTCAATCATTTTCAATGAATTAATCAGAGCAATACATTTCGCAATGAAATACTTTATACGTCGTTTGAGATTCTTTCGCTTTTAAATTACGTGTATATTGACTTCAAATTTTCATCGCGTATATTTTTCATTATTAAATATTCAAACCAATATTTAAATCGAATGTCACGTGAAGTATTTTAAGTTCAATTACATGCACATCAATTGTTGAAATTTTATTTCGCGGTTTATAACCAGTTCAGATATTATAGCAAATCAAATTTCAATATTATTCGACAGAATAATTATAATTTTGTTTTTTAAATAATTTTTCGTTTATTGTTCGTTAATTAAAGAAAAATAACATTAAATATCTTATGATTTGGTATTTCAAGTCTTTCTGTTACAAAATGTTATCTTTTAAAACTTTATTTATCTAATTCTATATAAAAAATAATTTTGCGCTACTAGGTATATTAACCATACATATATGAAAAGAAACATAATGCTCTAAGTTTTTTCCATTCGAAGGGAAAATTATATAAACAATGACGGCAACAAAAGAAGACTATTTATATTAAGATCTTATGTTGAAATTGCAATAAAAATTATCAATTACAGTTTGCATTTCTAATTTATGAACTTTTCATAAGATTTGTGCGTCATCTTGAATTGTATTGTACACAATACAAACACATGATGCTGTTAAAATAATAATCTTAATAGCTTGCCACGCATAAGCTCCCATTCTTTGGAGCATTTAAATATTTCGCTATACCATATAAGCCAAGATTAGGCGTGTATCGCTTTTAGTTTTTTTTCAACTTGTTTATATTTTTATCTTGAGTAATCAAATATTCATTTTGCAAGTTTCTCTACAAGAAAATATTAAAACAAAAGGTACTGATTTTAGTAGCAGAATGAAATCTATGTTTTATCGTGACATTTGTCTCGGGAATGGATCGTTTATATTCGTTCTATAAATAAGAAGCAAAAAAGGTAGAACGTTATTCATAAATGGAAGCTATTAAATGCGTACAAAATTCATCGCTAGTCCTGCTCACACGCTTATTTCATATATATTGTATTATAAAGTAATATTGCGAGCTATATGATAAATAAACGTAGTTTGAATGAACTTTTATGATCCCATTAAATTATCTTGTTTATCTCCTTTATGAAAAGATAGTATCAAAAAATTTATTTAAATTAATTCAATCTTGTGTTCTTAGTAGCGAAGGAAGTAGAAAAATTACATGTACGCGATAAAATATATAATTATAGGATGCTAATATGATAATCATTTAAAAATGTTATTCAACAATGGAAACTGTAAATCTAAAGTATGACATGATTTTTTGTTGCAGCATTCAAATTCCAAGAAAATTTACTGAAAACTATGCTCCAGATTGAGAACACCTTCTTTCAACTGGGCGAAAGTCTAGATAGAAATTGCCTTATTATCTGTGATCGTGGTGCTATGGACGCGTCTGCATGTGAGTTTTGTTTTTCACCCCTTCACAAACTACAACAGTGCTCAGTACAATTGCATACCTTAAGCTCATCAGGTTTCATTGGTATTTTGTCTAGTGCCTTTGTATTCTATATTCGTTCAAAGTTTGTTTATACCTTCTCCAATTGCCTACGGTGACTATAGAAAGTTACTTTGTAATCGATATAGACAGTTAAGAGGACAAGTGAAGAAAATAAAATACTTTGGTCATTGATCATGTATCGAGTCATGTATAAATAAAATCACGTATGAATAAATTGAATAAATATTTACCTTTTGATTGTAATATCTTAAACGATAGTTTGCGATAAATAGAGTCTTACATAAATTAGATAGCTTATTCAATTAGAATGGTAAAACTTGCATACATAAACAATATTATTGAGAGAGAAGAAACATGTTCTTTTTCTAATTAAAGAGTTGGCACTTGAGATGTCACCTTCTATTAGATAACTCAGTATTTATTAATGATAGATTAATTTAATTTTATACATTAACTTCCAAATGAATAATAACTGGTCGAAGTCTTAATTAAATAAACAAATTAAAACGGACAATTTTTCTCAATTTAAATTTTGCAACATTCATTTAGTTTTTGCGCAATTCCGAGTATCGTTATGTAAGGTATTACGTCGCAAAGGAGACCATTCATTAAAATTTAGTATTTTCAATGTCACGCTGCTCTTCCAGAGTCCTATATGCGCGCTAAATTCGTAAAAATGAATCTTTCCTCTTTCTACAATATAAAGAATATCACAACTAACCGCTCTTTTGCAACAGTTATTTCGAAGGACAAGTGGGAGCTGATGATGGCGTCTAACGGTTGGAACAACGTTGAGTTACGGGATAACCGCTACAACCAGATCGTCCACATGGTCTCGGCAGCCAACGGCGCCGAGGAATTCTACTCGACGGAGGACCACGCGTGTCGCTCGGAAGGCTTGGGCCTGGCGCGCGAGCTCGACTACAAGGCAGCCTCGGCGTGGGTCGGCCACCCTTACTTTGACGTAATCGACAACTCGCAGGACTTCGAGAGCAAGATCTGCCGGATGATACAGTGCATCTGCGAGAAATTAGGTATCGACACCGGCGACCGGTTGCGCGCCTCCAGTCGCAAGGTCAAGTTCCTCGTCAAGGGCCCGCTGCTCGACAGCGCCTTCCCGCCCTTCCAAGACTTCGACGTCGTGCACAATTATCTGCAGAGCAACAATCCCAAGACCCAGGCGAGACTGCGGAAGCGCGGACAGAAAGGTTCGACCATATTCTTTTTTCATTGCCAATACGACGTGATATAGTAGCTAATTAGTCGTGCCTCAAATTCATAGAGAAGAATTTTTAGTTTCCATAAGGCATTTGTTATATCAGTCTGTCTTTGACCCACTCCTAGAGCAATATATGGTGACCTCGGTTCTCAATTCACGACACGGTAAAGTCGTGGTATAGTATGACTTATTGCGGCCTTCATCATCTCTTTAATGTCACACACACACTTTATCGCTCTACAAAAAAAGATTTCGTAACATTAATCTCAAGAATTTGAACAAACGGTTGCTTTGTGTCGAGTTACGTAAATATACCGATGCGCAATTCGGAGGACGTGCATGAGAAAACGGTGAGATTACGTGGATTTCTAATGGTATTTGCGTTGATTACAGGTCATTGGTCGTACATTCACACTATCAGACGACCAAAGATGTGCGGCCAGGTGGTTGAGGTGAAAACTCAACTGACGCATCGAGACTATCTCAACATGCTCGCCCAGCGTGACGACTCGCACTTCACAATATTTAAGCGAAGGCGCTGCTTTTTAATCAACAACCAGTACTTCCAACTCGACATCTACCGTGAGCCGGCTCATCCGAGATGCAAGGGTTTGATGCTGCTCGAAACTTACACAGCGTTGCCAAGTGACAAATTACAAAACATACTGCCTAAGTTTTTGACGATTGAAAAGGAAGTTACAGGAAATCCTGATTACAGCATGTTTAACCTGAGCTTGCGCGAGGAATGGAACACTACTAACAAATATTGTCACAACTTGAATGGTAAGTCATCACTATATGCCTAAATATTCTAACGCGATCAAACAACTTGTATTAATACATAGTTTATAAGTGAAACAATGTCAAAATTTGAAGATATTCATTTTAAAAATTTAACAAATGAAAATATTCTACTTTTATAATATATATTATTACTGCAAGAATGAGAATCAGGCACAGTAAGGAATAAGATTTATGACTTCATTCAGCACATGAGTTTTCAACATTTCAAATTTAACATTGTTTCTAAATAATTGCTCATTTGACTATCAATTAAAAAAAAATTTTAAATACGTCTTATCAACACCTACATAATATGATTATTTATAGGCGCAGTAGCCGCTGCAAAGACTAGCGACTTTAGTGATGTAAAAAATCCATTCTTGAAACATGGTATTGATACAATAGGCCAAAGTGTATTAACAACCCAGAATGGTTCGAGTAATGGCGTGCATCAGGGCTCGAAAGGAGCCGAAAAATCTCAAAATTCTTGCTTGAAAAATGGTCAAGTAAACGGCACGGAAGCAAACGGCTGCGCGGCGAGCGCAGCGGTCACAGCAAATAAAGAGAATGGAAAAATTGAAGAAGCAAATCATAAAAAGGATCTCTTAAACGGCGTAAAATAGCAGTAGGGTAGCATTATTAAAATACCTCGTAAATTATCTACGTAAATAGATTCTATTAAATAAGAAACTAAGTCTGGATTTATTCAATTAAAATTGATTTCTTTTAAATGAGAATCTTAAGATAAGTAAAGGAAATCATTGGTAGACTAAGATTTTATTTTTTACTGCATGTTATAGCGATAACCCCGCCAATTTTACTGCAGTATTAGCGTGAATGTTTAAAGAAGAAATTAGATCATGCTCTTTTAATTTTTTATGAAATAACTGAAACGTTTGCATCGCGTTTTTTCAGCATTGTTGTATGATAAAAGTAAACTGTAAACTTTTGGAACATGTTCCTAAAACAGCAATTTTTAGCTTACAATACATTAAAATTGGTGTTTTCGAATATAGCTATAGTTTCATAAGCGTTATTTTTTATCTTAATATAATTATAAAAATTCATTAAGTTTCTAGAATAATGTTTGAAAATAAAGTCATTTAAAATATATTTTAAATCCTGCAAATAATATTTGAAAGTCAAGTTTGAAATTTAATCCATTGATATAACGTTAATCTAATTGGCGAGGATTATAGTATATCGCTCGATCATGCAAATTCATATAAGAGGTAATAGCCATATGTTAAAACACATCAAAGATATCTGTCAAATAGGACAAAATTTTATGATAGACTTGACAGTGAAACTTCATTAACATGAAAAACAGTTGTGATATGAATATATCGTTTGAAAATCACTCGAATTACTTGAACTTGATATATCATTTGCTATTGTATTGTTAAAAACGGTTGCAAATTTTTAATTAGATATACAAGTTATTCATTAATAAAATTAATTTTTTTTTATTATCATGCCAATTTTCTTTTCATACTAAAATAACATTTAAAATTATCACTAAAAATTTCAACATATTATAAATTACGTTATACTAAAATTGTTGAATCACAATTGTTATTACATATTTTATAAAATCCGAGTGATTTTTATATTTTAACTATATGAGTGTAAAATAAAATATAAACTCGTTACTTATACATATTGTCTAATTAAAAACCAATTTTATATTTAAATTTTAAATTCGATTGTGATGATTTGATATCTGTAACAATTAATCTGCGTTATCATCAAAGATTTTCCTGTAATAATTTTTTAAAGACATCAATAACTTCTTAGAAAAATAAGAGAGTATTAAAATTCGTTTAGGTACTTAGGTATTTCAAAGTATAGATAACATTGATAACAGCCTTTGAAAAAAACAAAAATACTTTTAGGTAGAGTTTTAAATTATTTATTTCATTAAAATCCAATTTTACTTTTGAGCTTCGCTAAAAACAAATGGTCATAATACAAGTGATACTTTTCAAAATTCAACCATATTTATTTGCATTCAAAAACTTCAAGTATGTAAATAACATGTACTTATTAAGTGTAGAATTCATAGCAAACTTGCTCAAATATTAAGATTTTAAGTGGAGAAGTCAAGCAAAACATGATTTTAATAGTATAAAAATATTCAAATTTATATAAAATTCTTAATAATTTTGTACATTTATGTGAAAGCATAAGCACTACTTTAAATTGCACTTAAAATTAGGAAATTCATATAAAGAAAAAACTGTGAAACGGAAACGATGTTTATAATATTATTTAAAAGATACACCTGCAAATTATAAGAGTGCAGAATTGTTGATTTTGATTGATTTTAATGAACTATATATTAAAAAAAAATATTAGGATCATCATTTATGTTCCTAATATTTTTTTTATTTTGTATCTTATCAAAACAAATACAAAAGATAAGACACACGTAAACCAATTACGTTTTCTAAAATTACATTGCTGCCTAAAATGAAAGTTTGCTAATTAAGAGAAATTAATTTAGTTTCATTTAATGAAATACAAAAACCGCTTGATAATGGCCATTTGAATAAAATGTGCTGTGATTAATTTCATAAAGTTTATTATGTAATTTCTAAGAGAGTAAACACATGCACGGTGTGAAACCAAAAAATATTTCTTCTATAGTGTACTTCACTGTGATGATTAAATCTGATGTATGCTAAATAATATCACAGACTTTTAACTTTTGGCAGAAGCAACTGACAAAGTGCCTGTGACACAAAATGGAGAACAATGGAAGAATCATTATATTTTCAATGAATGTTGCAATGAAAATACTTGTCAAAATATGTATGTACATACCTCATAGTGCATACTATCTGACTTTATATTGTACTTATAGTGAATGAATAAAATGTCGTTTGTCCGCTAAAATTTTATGTATTTACTCCCCTACCTTAATATAGTTATTTATCATTATAAATGATAAACAGAAAAATATGAAAGGAAAAAATAAATTTTATAAGATATTGGTTG
This sequence comes from Torymus flavipes, assembly GCA_030522905.1. Classification (NCBI taxonomy): domain Eukaryota; kingdom Metazoa; phylum Arthropoda; class Insecta; order Hymenoptera; family Torymidae; genus Torymus; species Torymus flavipes. Next base: position 12,119 of record JAPYZO010001079.1, on the reverse strand, counting down.
AAGTAAATTTTATTTTCGTCAAAAGTTCAAAATAAGTAGTGCATAAAATATAACAATGAATATATTATTAGCTGATCAAACAATACCTTTGCTTATTGTTATTTTACATTCTACCACAAAGTGGAAGTAAACCTTAGTCTTAGATAGATTTCCATTTACAATAAAAGGTAAAATCTTACATCAAGATGTTGATTTAATGTAGTAATTGGAAAACTACGAAATTTAATTTTAGAAATATAGGAATTTGGAAGATTGATATCTGTTAGTCAATCCACAAGAAAATCATTGTAAAAGTTTTTGTACAAAACATCAAGTAAACTATTTAATGAAAGACAATTGCATGATTTTGTAACGACTAGTATTCCGCGCTTATTTTAAAGTTCTTCAATACTCAAAGGCAAAAATAAAATTCTATTAGGATTCATTTCTGTGAAGTACAGATTGAGTTATTATTAATTGTAAAAAATAACAGGATACATAGCGAGTACCAAAATCTTTTAGTTCACAATTACAAAGAAGCTATTGTAATTCAAGGAAGATACTAGTTATCTCAATTGGAGTATATGATTACATATGTAACATGAAAACCAACTAAAGTTTTCTTTCGTAGATCAAAAACTATGTAGTAAAAAGTATTTTTACTTTCTTTCTTCAACAATTTTTACAAATATGTAGTTAATAGTAAATGTATGGAAGTATAATTTGTGAATTACATGAATGTTAGATCAAAAGAGATCTTAACGTTTTATTAATATATAAGATATTTTTCTAGCTAAATTACAACCCTACAATGACGGAAGCTATGATTAACATGACAAGAGAGTAACAAGAAAACTTTCATATTTCGTCAAAAATAATATACTTGCATAGAAAGAGATCTACCAATACTTCACATCTAATTATTAATATTTAAATATATTACTTTATCATAATTTCAAGTAGCAATCTATTAAAATGTAATCAAAAAATATTTGGACCCAAACTCGTACTACACAAAAATCACTCTCCGTCATAGGAAGGTTAAGTAGAGTGTAACACCAGTTATCTCATTTTATGATTTATCTTTATGTTTCAAAAGACAGTTCTACACTGTTTTCAGTCTAAATAGATGTTAATTTGAATTTTTTTTACAGGTTCAGTACAAGATGACGTATAACTATATATAGCTAGATATTTTTATATTGACTGAATCAATTTATCAAATTACATTGAAAATTCCAAGAAGAATTAAATTTCTTCAATTTTTTATTTCACAACAAAAGCTTAAAGTTTATATGACATCATAATGAACCTGTCAAAATATTTAAAAATTGTTTTGAGATTGATTTTGTTTTGACACTAATTTGTTTTAGTGTACATTTTAGAAATGTATGTATAAATATGTTTATAAGTTTGGTGTCATGAGTAAAATTCGTATATTTTTATGATTTAATCCATAAAAAGAGGGTATTTTAAAAATGTTAACTTTCATATCACTTTTTACATTTATAATTTTTTAAATATTCTATAAAATTATTGAGGATGTAGAACTGACTTGTTACTATTAAAGCATTTTTGGTAAATTGCCTATAACATGGAAACTGATTTCAACTACCTAGATTATTAATCCTCATAGGAAAAATTGCATCGCTATTGACAATTAATATTGACAATTAATACAAGGACATTTTTACTATTTTGAAACAGATAATTTGAAATGATAATATATTAAAGATAAAATATTTTTAAATGGTTGAAAATAAATATGAAAAAATATTGGTATAAACATAAATTAATAACACAAAATGGAAAAGTAATTGGAAGTCCTTCTAAATTTTATAAAAGCTTGGTAAATTTGCTTTTATTTAAATATAATATAATACTACTCTGTATTACATATTATTATAATATAATAAAAAAATATCTTTTTCAAATAGAGAAATTGCCCCTGTCTATAAAGATTATATTATCACATTTTGCGATGCAATGAATATTAAAGGAATTCAATAAATATTTTAAAATTTATCTACTAATGGCCTTGGCTTGTTGTGCTTTGTATATTTTCAAAACCTTCTTACCAGGTACTAGAGTTTGGCTTAGACCTGGTCTTTTCTTGCGCTTGTGCGTCTGATTATTTTCTTGGTCCACCTCTTCCTCATCATTTACTGCTAGTTGTCCATTATATTGAGTCTGGCATATAATAGTTTCTTGGGGTGTACGAATTGCTTCTAATTCAGCAGCAGATCGGTGCAAATCAGAATCATGTGCAAATGTACAGTTGTGACCAAAACGACAGCGGCCTTTCCTATAATTCCAGCAAATTTTTCGACCATTGATCATCTTTGTATCATCTAATGTGGGAGTCATCTTAACATGCTTTTCAAGAATAGCACTCTTAGCTTTCTCAGCCTCTGCAAAGGGATTAGTGAAGACTGAAGTTTTCATGGTGGGTGTACCATTAAAATCAGGTGTTGGTAATGGAAGTTTCTTATTGGAAGCAGTGTCTTTTTTGTCATCATCTTCTTCATTTTCATTTTCATTGTTCTCCTCTTCCGCTTCATCCTTAGAACTAATAGTTAGGCAATATCAGATTACAAAGAATCGGTTTGTTTTTATATGTTATATGATATTTTCTATAAAAAAAAATTAAATAATAGTGCTAATTTGAGACTTGACAATATTTAAATAATTTTTAATCATTTTATCAAGTATTCGAATACATAAATAATAAAATAATTCATATTTAACTATTGATTCTGTTTATATTAAACAAATCTGATCAAGTTTTTATTTATGTAGCAACTGTTAAATTTTATATGAATTCATAAATTCTTAATTACGAAATTTTTAATAAAAATTTAATTTTTATTAAAAAAATTAAAATTAAATTTAAAAACTTAATTTTAATGAAATTTTTTAATGAAAAATAAAACTTTAATTTGTTTTTATCTATTGAAATTATTAGTTTTGTTTTCAAGTATTACATATAAAAACTATTCGTAAAAAAACAATAGATATTTTCTGTATGAGATTATCGCGGTACATTTGCCCCGCAACGTTAAGTATTAATGCATACGCCGTAGCAAGCAGATCGATATAGTTTTCTATTTTGAAAGCAAAGTAGAAAGTTCCAATGCTTATTTTTTTCGCTCGCAGCCGCTTAATGCAATTAGGTACGCGGAAAAACACGACTCGCAGAAAGCGGAGCAGTGGCGTTTACATATCCCGCTTATCCGCATCTGAAGCTCAATTGCACATTACATAATTTTTAACGAAACGGGCCCTCCCTATGGCAAAGCGCGAATGTACACAACGGTAAAAAAGAAGGTAAACGGCTAAACGCAAGGCCAGGGAAAAGGAGACCACGGACGCGCGAGCTGATCTCCCGCTGCAGCGCTCGAGAGAGTGAGAGGAAGACAGCGAGAATCCGCGAAAAGGACACGACCTCACGTACTGGTAAACACACCGCTGCTGCGGCATACCTATAGTACATATATAGGTGAGAGCGCGCTCGTATAGCTAGCAGACACACAAACACACTCGCACATACACCATGCGCTCGTGAAAATAAACATCGCGTAGAAAGACTATGATGAAACTAGAGAAGACAGAGAAGAGAGAGAGAGAGAGACAGAGAGGTTAGAAAAAATGTTTATGTTCCCAAGAGAGAAAGAAGACGAGTTCGTGGTGCGCATTAGCGTACATTCGCGAGTGTGCGGTGGGTATGCATGTGTACGTGAGACAGGATAGATGCTCAATGAGTAAACACTTACGATTCAGAGTCCGACAGATCGTCCCTCTCGCTCTCGGAGCCCGAGGAAGTCCCGTAGTCCGCCACCAAGGAAGCCATGGTTTAGCAGCGCGTCTGCCACGGAGATGGAAGTGCGGGGTAGACGCGTGCTTGCTAATTCAACTAAATCTAATTAAAATATGACGGGACAAACGGTCCCCCCGAGAGTGACGAGAGCGATGTGCTGCTGCTGTCTGCGCAGCACGGTGTTAACGTTATGCGCCTTGCGGCGGATGAGTGCGTACACACCGTCGCGGCGGCTGCTAGCAAGCTAGCTGCCAAGCTCTGCCGCACGGCATATACCATGCAGACACACACGGATACGTGTACACCTATATATGCACGCGTACCAAGTGGGAGGAAGAGGGTGGGGGGACACGACGGGAGATTTAATTTTCCTAGAGGTAAGATTGCCGTGTGTGTACATTTTTCTCCTGCCCAGGACGAGAAATGTTACGGGGAGTAGCGAACGAAGAGAAAACGTGGCAACGCTGCTGCTCGCTCCGGTAATAATTTTCTGGCAGGATAACATTGCTGCAATATGAAGGATTTTCAGAAACACACATACCTACCGATACATGCTTATTGCTCATCCTCTCTGTCCTCTCATCTCTTCGTTGCTGCAGTTGTGGTAGGGGGCGCTGAATAACGGATGATGCACGCTGTACATATCTCGATATATGTATCACAAGTATGTACATACATCGGAGATCCACAGAAAACATTGATGTGCGCACGTGTGCACTACTGCTACATCCGCACTCTGATTTCATGCGCATCAGCAGCTGCCGCCGTGCTGTTGCTCATTTAAAATTCGTCGGATAAGTAGCGAGTTGCAGATTGCCGTTCTCCGCACTCAGAAACTTTGTAAAACGAGCACCGATCTTCCTATTACAAATTGTCGGACCATAGGTGAAAGTAACAATGAAAGTAAGCTTTGCGCTACCTACCTCTGACCTAGTATTGATAATATCGAAAGGCAAATTTGTTACTTTCAAAAAGGCCACTAAAATATAGTTACGGACATATAATATGAGACTATATATTAGGTATTAACATTTTGCACGTTGTATATGTATAATAGCGATGCAATCGAAACTATGTAGTAGAAACATATTTTAGTGATACGATTAATGATAAATCAAATAAGTAGTAGTAAAATGAGTATTTTATTTTTAAAAAGTTGTACATAAATGTATAAATTATATCAATTTGTAGCTTTATCATTAGCACATAATCGAAACGTCATACAGCTTTTACGAAAGATTAGTAAACGCTAAAATAAACTAGGGACTTTTTTTAGCCCATTATTATGACTAAAAAAAATGTTTTTTTCAACATTGAAGTGTCGAAAAAAAGTATTTCAATTCTATAAAAATAATTATGTTGAAATTCGATGATTATGAATTTTGCATAAGAGCTAGGATCCAAAACTAATATACCTTTATATAAACATGAAAAGAAAGCTTTATAATATATGAAATACTGTCCAATATCGTGTAACAAAAAAACAATAGTTTTTACTAAGTAGTAGAAATAATAACAATAATATACTATGACGTGAGTAAAATAGTATTGATATTCGAAAAAATCATCATATGTTATTCGTTTGATTCGCGAAATCCATTATGACGTAAAAAAATCATTAAATACTTTTACTCTTATAAAAAGAAAAGATGATTGCGGTTTGAATCATTTTAATATGTGATGTTTCTCACATAGTAATTAAGAATAACTAAGCTTGGAAAAACTAAATGCCAGTGTTCTCACAGTTTTAGTTTTTTAGCATTTTTGTATAATTAAGAATATTGATTAACTACCAAAAATACCCTCATCTTTGATATCTACAAAACACTTTTTTCCATTTTCCAATTGAGAGCTTTTCCATATGGAAATTTCTCTTTTTGTGTTTTCTAGGTGAGTAATTAATAATCTAACATTTGGTACACATGACCAATAATTTCCTAACGAAGGACGCATACTTAAACTAACATTCTTATCGTCTTCCGTGGGCGAGGCACCACTGTACTCGCCTCTCACCGTATTTACAATTAAAATAGCAGCACGAAAGTGATTGACAAAAAATCTGCAAACGGATGCTAAATTACTTAAAGTAGAATTATATTCATAATCGTTCGGAAGGATCGCGCATAATACCGACAAAGAATCTACGATTACAAGCTTCTTTGGTAATTTACTTTGATCTGGAACTTGTGGTTTTGTTAGATGATGTAAAACGGTGATCAAATTATTTATTCTGGAAATTCGATGAACCTTGATATTACTCATAACTTTGCCTATGATCTGAAAAAATTGTTATAAATATGATTTATGTAAAACGAGGATTATTTCGTTAAAATAAGATGTACAAAAAAAAATCTCACGGCATCACTACATTGCTTGGCATCGAGTATCATTTGAATTCTAGAGGCACAGAAATTCCTGCTACAGTCTATATAGTGCACTTCCGTCGAGGCACTTGAAGTGGCATACATAGATATCCAATGGCACAGCTGCGATTTTCCAGCCGAAGAAGAACCGCAGATTTCATAAATTTGTCTGCAGTGTAGACCTCCTCCCAACAACTTGTCTAAACTAAGACCGTAACATTACGTTTTAATATCGTAAACATATATTTAGACATCATTAAATACTAATTGAACATATTATACTCTTTTATGCCAGTTGCTATTTTATCTTGAGATTCTCGTTCATAAAGTTCAAGAGGATCTTGTCTTTCACCGCCAAAACTTTTAAGGAACATTTCCCTTATATTTTCAACATCCTGCAAAAAATTATAACGTAGAATATTTTTGTCATATGAAACAATTCGACTAACAATTATTATTATCACGAAGCAACGGAAATAAATAATGTTTGCAATTTAAAATTTTTTTTAAATATCTATCGATTACGTGGGCAGAAGTACACAATTATCTTTCGATTTCTTCGACACATATGTATAAGCGTATTTTTAGATAACTACAAGAAATATCTTAAAAATGTCTAAGGATAGAAAATACTAATTTAATGTTAAAAAATTCATTTTAGTCGAAAATAAAAAGAAATAATCACCTTGAAACTTAGACCCGTTTTTTTCATCAGATCTTCGCATGTTTGCAACATGAAATCATAGACGGTAAAAATGCCTCGTGAGTGTAATTTCGCTACTATACTTTCGCTCAAGGCTGGAAAGACGTTCGAATCTAATCTTGCCATCGTGTGCTAACACAGCATATATAATATGTACAATTTTTTTAAACGAATTTAAAATTGTTGCACAATGAACGTACCAGTCTAAAAACAATATTATACCCTGGAAAAATGAAAATTTTTTGTTACAAATTGGGTTGAACAATCGAAAAATATTGTTACATATAGTAATCTTATCTCTACAGTCTTTGAGATACTAATATCTATATTTGATAAAATTTATGCAACGTAAAAGCGGTAAAGTCGATATACTAAACTTTTAAAAGAGATTAAAAACCCACTCTTTTCTTTTCATTGTATTTCAATGAAAGAATAAATTTCCATACATACACAAAGTTCAATAACATATTCTTTCATCTTGTACCCGCAGGCCTCTGTAATTTTCAGACGCGCATATTTTACTTGGAAATATATACTGCAACGAGAAATCACATCATGCGCGACAAAATGCCCTTGAGAACAGCTCCGAAAAGGAAGGAACTACTGACAAAAGACGTAGCCTGCAACAACAGATATTATAAAAGAGCGAAGAGCCAGGTCTCATACCTCGCGTGTATATAAGTACAGCAACGCGGCGCTGCATTGCCGGCAGCAGTCTCGCGGGGGGGGCTCAATCAGGAACCGTTGGGTGGGCGGCCCGCGCGTTCGCGCAAGCGAAGACAATGCCCCGCGCACACGCGGCTCGGATGAAAAAAGCCGGCCACACGTGAAATGTCGCTGCGCGCGGTTCGAGTTTCGTATGGCTCGTTCGATACTGCTCCAGTCTATTCAGGCCTGCGCGCGAGATATTTTTAAAGGTGGAAGTATAAGGATATGCGTATGCGGCGAGAATTGGAGCTCGCTTTTGCAGTGATTAGTAAAAATGGGTACCGGGAGAGTTTCAGAATAGAAATGATTGAGTTTTGAGTGGGGATGGATTTGCGCACTTGTTTATGTGCAATTATTGTATTTACTTTTAGGCAATATTGATCTATCCGTAAATAGTAGATTCAGGGTATTTTAGTTAGTATTATAGAATTTGTAGATTTTAATGTTATTTAAAATATTTTTTCACTTTTAAGAATTTTGAAGTCATTAAATAATTATTATTTACGTCATTTAAGTTGTAAAAATCAAGAAATTCCTTTTCAGACTCCTTTTATACATGAAATTTTCATATATGAAAAAATTAAATGAAAATACAAAATACCTTTCTTTTATACCGTTGTTTGTTCCGTTTTGATGCTCCAATTTAATTAAATTTACCAATAGGTAGAAATTTAACACTATTGCTTCAAGTAAAAATTATACCCCGATTGTTCCAAAGGAATTCTTTGACAGCAAAGCGTAAATTCAAGTGAATTTCATTATAAAACCTTTGAAAAATTGAAGGACGAAAACCTTTACCACATAAACTGAAAACGTTATTTTCTACTAAAATCACCCGGAGTATTATTTTTGTTCACCTTATCTGAAAATCTCTTTACTAAAATAATATTTACAATAATCTAATCCAGAAGTAAGTACTAGATTCAAAATAATAATAAAAATAAATTCAATAACAGTGCAGGAAAATACTTTAAAGAAATGTCTCTACTTTTCCGGAAACTGAAAGCTATATAATATAAAGGCAAGCGAATTTCCCAATTGCAAGATTACTTGTATAGCCTAGCAAACACTTTGGTCGATTTAACCATTTTAAAAAGGAAACACATTTTTCCAATCTCCGACAGAACTCGACCAACACTTTATAAAACCTGCACAGTATAGCCTCGATGAAAGCGGTTGTTAGCAGCTTTGCGGCCGGTACGGTATATATATGTCGGGTGACCGCGAGCGCGCCCGGCGGCACTCAGCTGTGGTAATAAAATTCGACTCCTTATCAAGGGGGGAGACTACGTAGTTCTCTCTCTCTTTCTCTCTTTCAGCTCGGTCAGCGCGCGAGACTACCTCTATACATGTATATGTATATAGTATATGTATAGCCAACTGTATTCGCACACATAATACGTGCTATAGAGAGCGACGCTCTATATCTGTCTCTCTCCGGCCGCGTCCACGTGTGTGCCACTCCGAAAAACTCCGCACTCCGTAGAGGAGAGATAGACAAAGACGGAGAGAGAGCGGAGCGCATCGCCCGCACGCGAGAAAACACGCGGCAGCGGCGGCGGCGGCAACGGCAGCTCTCAGCGACGACAAGTATCAGCGCTACGACGATCGCGCTACCGCATCAGATCATCGCGTCGACGGCAAGAGGACGACAGCAACAACGGCAGCAATCATGGAAGAGGGCCACTGTCCTCGTGTACGAGCAACTCCCGGGTATTCCGGGTGCTTTGCAAGGGGAGCGCAGAGCAGCAGCAAGGTGGTAGCTACAGCGGGCCGATCGTTGCATGAGGCGCGCCTACGGATGCCACGAGGGAGGAGCGAGAACGGCGTAGGCACGAGGAAGAAAATCCATATTGCGTGCCGGCAGTGCGCGCGGCCACGCCGCTGCTGCTGCCTCGGACTAACTCGGTGAGTATCTTTACTCTCACTCTTCCTACTTTGATCTTTTTTGCTCCATATTTTTCTACGCTCTGACCTCTCCTTTTCTTCCGCGCGTTTTCCTCCCGGCTATTTACCTATGCGGCTCACTTGCTCCGTCTTCGTTCTTGGCTCGTGACTCCGAAGACTAGCAGTGTCCACCTCTGTCTCTCTCTGTCTCAACTCGTTCTTGGGTTTCTTGGTGCGTTTAGTTGATGTATTCGCGCTCGCGCGCGTACTCACGTACGTGGGTAGTTACGTGCACAGGCGCGCGTGTGAGGTGTGATTTTTGCGCGGTTGTACTTGTAAGATAGTGAAGCGCGCGCACGTGTACACGTGGTGAGCACACCGGCATATGCTGCGGTCACCGGCCGCGTGCTAATGCCTCGATGAACGCAACTTTGAAAGTACGATTTTTTACGCGCCGGGAGTAAAGGTATCAGAATAGCTGGTCCGCCAGCTTTTATTGGAGTTACCTTGGTGCTCAAAAGTTTATATTCATTTTGGAGCACGGCGCTCACAATGCCAACTCGCTCATGAAAAGTGACGAATAAGCATTAGCATAACTGCAAACGACTTTAAATTTAGAGTAATTCTAATTATGATTATAGAAAACGGGTCGTTATATAATGCAAGGGAGAGTTTAAAATTAAGCATGCTTATAGTCTGTATTATAGCTCAATAAGTCGTCATCCCTTTTTTTACATAATCGTTACTTATTGCAAGAGACGTAATTGCATATCTTACTACCAATCTTAGAAAAAAATGCTGAGTAACGATGTTAAAAAATGGGTCACAAAATGCAAAGATTTAGCGAGAACAACGAAACAACAATAGGCTGTGATTATTCAAATTTTTTGCGACCACGTGGCGTCGCTAGTCGACGGATGTACGAACGGCGCGCCAGAACGGAGCCAAGATACTCCCGCCATCTTGGATTGAATGTCTCGCGCAATCGAAACCAACTATCATTTCTCTAGAATCTCGGAAACAAGGAAACATCGCAGCCATTCCAAAGCTTGCTTGACGACTTCCACGATTCCCGCGGAATACTCAGAACTCGCCGTTACGGCGAATCAAGCGGCCACGGTCCATAGCGAAGGGAATTAAAAAAAAAAAAATTGCCTCGTGTGCGCGCGCCTGAGTCACCGGAAGGTAGGCTCCTCGCGCGGTGCGGGTCTCTCCTCTGTATATCTCAGGTCTCCCACCTCGAGCGCCGGAAGCTCCGTCTCCCCCTCCTCCGCGGAGTGCCGCTCGCCTCGCGAGAGTGGGAAACGGACGTCGCGGCTACCGTCACGTTACCATCCCTGGCCCCAAACACCGGGATAATTCATGACCACAGCGACGCCTGCGAGTTAGCTGCCCGTCCATTTTCCCCCACCCGGCCCAGTACTCTCGCACCGGTGGGGCAGCAACCTCCTCTCGCCGTCGTCCCGGTCGCAGCGCCATCTTGCGAGGGCGCTCGCGCGCGTCTCTTCCGTCTCTCTCGCGCGCGGGGCGGCCAAAGCTCGCCGAGCCGCACGACGATTCGGATATACGCGCGGTGCGAGCGCGCGCTCCGCTACCCCCCGGGATCTACGCCGTCCGCCGCGAGTGTGTACGCGCGCGCAGCCGAATAAACAGTGTGTGTATGTGTATGAGTGCGCGCATCGAGGCAGGGGCCGGTCGCCATGTTTAGCAGTGCCAAGCGTCCTTGAGTCCGGTGGCGCCACCAGCCCACGCAGAACCAGCAGCATCGGCCACGTTCGCCCCGCAAGCCGAGAACCTCCTTCTCTCTCCGACTCCGGCATTGCTCTCGGTCCGGTGTGCGCGACGAGCGAGAAGGCGCGTGTGTGTGTGTGTGTGCGCGCCGCCACGTAGCTCTGTCTCGCTCTGCGCCGAACGCGCGCGCGTCGCGAGAGCCAGCGCAAAATGCCGTCCCGATAGAGGAGAGAGAAATAGCCCGAGCGGGCGCGGCTCGCGCGAACCACGACTCCTTTCTGCGGTGTGCGTGCGCGCGCTCTCTCCCTCGCGAGTTGAGCGATAAGCGGTCGCGCGAAAATCCGCTCGATCCTCTCTCGCTGTCGGGCACTGCGAGGACGGGGAAAAAACGAACGGCAGCTGCACGCCCGCCGTTGCGCCCATTACGAGTAGCAGCCGTGTGCGTGCACGAACAGTGGAGCGGACGCGCGCGCGCGCGCGTACGACTCCCCCAAGTTCTATTGTGTTGTATATTACATTACGCGGCGGCCAGAGAACAAGTGAAACTCCTGCGGATGGCTCGTCGACGCGGAATTTCGACGATTACACTGTGGTAAGTGTGACCCCGCCGTGTACAGCGGCGGCACTCGCACTCTGTCTCTCTCGCGCTCCCGTGCTCCCGGCTCGCGCCCTCTCTCTTGCTCTCAGAACGCGCGACGGCGCCAACATGGCCGACGGGAAATTTCCTTTGTGAAGAGAGGGGCCCGCACCGCGGAGAGCGCGCTGGCTCGAGCCGACGCGCCGCCGCGGTCGGTTCCCTCTCGCTCGGGCCGTCTGCCTCGAGCAGCGCGCTATTTCGCTCCTTAGTGCTTTATTGCCCGCGCGAAGGGACGAACGCGGTGCGCCGATGGATCCTCGAAGGGTACGGCTCTCACTTTTTGTTCTTTTTTTT
>JAPYZO010001078.1:0-22351 GCA_030522905.1 Torymus flavipes | reverse complement strand
AATAGTAATCAGATATTGTGTTGTTTGACTAAAGATACTATAAAAATAAATAAATTAAATATAGTTTGAGGGGAAATAAAAATTGTATTCCATTCAATATCTATATAACTTCCCAAGTCATACAGAACAGCGTAGCTATAATATTTTATTAGCTGTGTCTGTCAATAATAATAATAATAAGTTTGCATCATAAATGCAGTTTACTAGTTACAATAGGATAGCATGAAACAAAGTAGTATTTCATACCGTCTATCGGGTTTTATGAATTGCAGATATTTCCAAAGATTCGATATCTATCGGGTCATTAAGGAAGTATTTATAATTTATCTGTCATTTTACTGATTACATAACTGTCTATATTTATTATTTTGACTTTATAATGCTAATCGATTCTAGTCAGAGCTAGAGCAGTAGTTTTATTTTTTCAATATTTTGAAGATCTTATATGAATAACAATTTAAGGAAAAGGAGCAGTTAAATATGCACAGCAATAAATATTTTATGATTAATTTTGCTACTTAATTTAATAGGTAGAAAATAGTTGCAAATTATAGTAAAGCAGCATAGATTTTCGTTATTAACAGTTATTCATTACGTCCTTTGCCATCAAATCAGTTTAGACAGTATTTTTTGATTGGAAGCAATACTATCATTTCTCAAAATTAAGAGTATTTATAACGAAAAGTTGTTATGGTAATTAGTTTCGACTATTAATTATTTTCCTATTCAAATATCAATTCAAAAACTAAATATTGTATAACATATAAGGCCCTATAATGTCAGAAATGCCAGAATATTTGTCGATGATTCAGCAATAATCATTGAACTGATACAAATCACCAACATCATTCGAAAAAGTTCAATGCTCGTAAATTTCATCCTCGCAGAATAGCTCATGCATTTTTTGATAAAAAAAATTGTTCACGCAACCGACGCATGTTTCAGGAAGCTGATAACACAATAATTGCATCTTGCGCAGACGGGTAAACATTAGACTTATCAGGAACCTTGTCCAGCGGCCGGCGGATCGCCCAGTCGTACCTATTATACTTATATCAGCGTGACACGCGTCAGATAAAAGACACGTGAATAGCGCATCGATGTCAGAATATTCCGTCACTGCGAGACTGCGCGCTCGCCGAGTTTTGTTATCGCGTGCGCGGCGAGACAGCGAGCGAGGAATGATACCGTTCTTTGGAAATTAAAAATTCGCGTGTGTGATTTGATTATCGGAGCAGCGGGTGTCATACGCGCGTGGCGGTCGACGTTTATCGCTGGGATTGAGATCTCTTGTAGGGGGAACTAAGTTACATTGGAATTTCTGCATATGAAAAATGGGAAGAAAAACAAATAAAATTTTTTAAAGGGGAAATTTACCATACCGGATTTTTTGGAAAACATTATGGACACGGTGAATTGGGTGGCAAGATTTTTTTGCCAATAATAACTTTATTTTTTTTTTAAATGTTTTATACCACTCTAACTTCAAAATCATATTTTTAATATGATTATTCGGCTCTCTTGAGAAATCTTAAGAAGATTTTGACCTTGTGTGACTTCGAAACGTCACATAAGCTAAATAATAACCTTTTGCTCCCTTGTCGAATTATACTATAAAAATGTCCCTAGCGTGAAGTACACTAGATTTTGAAAATGCGTTGAAAAATGGCAAAAATCTGCTACTTTGCATAGTTACAGTTATTTACATGCGGAAGTTGTCCCTTTTTCGTTTATGTTTCTATTCGAAAACAATGATTTTTAGTGCGGAGGCTAAATACGATATGTGAAGATTTTTTTTTAAAGAACTAGAGGATTTTGCAATATTTAACTGTTAACTTCATTGAAATTTAAGAACCCATAAACAACATGACGTTACCTGTATTCAATAACAATGTTAGACAAATGAGATCGCGAATAGAAGTATATGTCGCGAATAAGTATAACAATAGCGTTCATTTCCTAAAAAAAGTAAAACTATTTTTTACATTTACTTTTTAGAATCAAATTCTTTTAATGTGTATAGTTTATTTAAATGCTTACTTAAAATTAATAAAAGATATACAAGAAGATTGGAAAGTTTGTTATCTTGAATATCATGTCACCATTTAAATCATTTATCTATGGAAGAATATTTTTATATTTGAAGAGCTACTACAAAATTTTTGATTAGACAGAGATGTAAGTTTCACGACAGGTGGCCAAGTTCATCTGTTAATGATCATTAAAATTGGCACATCATAATCTTTTTATTTGATAAGCCTTATTTAATAGTTCACGTAATATTTCACATAATCCATATTATCTCAAATTTAAAATAGAGTATGACATTACTTCCATAACCATACAATTAAATTTTTTATATTGTACAAATACACGTAGCGATGATGTGAACTCATAAATTGATAACTCTTTTATAAGCTTTGCAATTTTTCGAAATCGTGTTTGTATTTATTTGTATTTATTTATGACAAAGGATTTTAATAAATTATCTGTCTGCAGAATATTTGATAGAAATGGGGTTGTCCTTGCATAGTCAACATCATTCAATTATGAATGTATACATTGTATGTAAACCTAAGCACATTATTAAATGGAAATATGACTACGATGGCAAGATTATACTTATTCTATCATGAGAATTATCTATTTACTTTTGTGATAAATGAAAAACTAACATACTTAGTTGAAACAACAGCAACATTCAAGATTAAAAATTTCATATCACTTCCGAATAACTAAAAGAGCTCTTATTTTATTTTAGTGGTCGTACGTATAGAGTTTGGTAAAAAAAGATCTTCTCTTTTTCTAGAATATAAATTTTCTGACCTTGAATTTGTTTTTGTATATCTGCAATGTTAAAGATAGTCTTGAATTATTTAATTAAGATTACTAGTCTGATAAAAATAATGATAATTAAGGGAAATGAAAAAGTATTGATAAAAAAATGTTGTCCACGATTATTTACTCGAGAAATCACACAGTTTTCACGCTTGCTAATGATGCAATTGCATAGTACTCGTGACGCAGTTAGTGACGTATTTTATCATTTTCATCTATGACGATGACTCAAATACGTAAGAGTTGATAATCAATACTAAATGCTGTTAAAAGTTATCGCATATTAAAATCCATAGTTCCTCGTAACAATTTTTTACGTTACAACAAAAATTACTAATAATTAAAATTAAAAGAAAGTGGCCTTTAAAATTATTTGTAATCTACCCCTTTTAGTTATTTAGGTATTACAGATTTGGAAAGAATTGTCGAAAATCTATTGATAATACAGTGTAGTTTTTACTTATATAAGAAATTATAATATTAGATATTAGGTGAACAAACCCATTTAACAGATTCACGCCGAAATTTCTTGGCTAAAAATAATCCAAGCGCGAAATAATACTATATATAGCTAGTATATTTCCTCGTATAAATCAGAATATCACATTATCATATTAGTTTGCAATAATATAATATGTATAGTACGCGGTGTAACAACGGAAATGAATTCCACAATCTTGTGAAAATGCACAGCCATAATTTGAATAAGAATATAAAACTGCGATTCCGAAGAACAGGTTGTACAGTCAGCACATAAGCTATATATAGTGTATCAACTCAGTCGTCCGCAAACGATACCTAACATTTCTTTTCTTTTCGTTAACACTTTATACACGTCCAGAAACTATTACTGCTATTTTGATATCAATTTCTTTTATTAAAAAAAATGTTTAATTATTAAGTATAGAGTTTAAAAAAATTAAAAATCATAAAAGCTAAATGCTATGACTGGTTTATAGATGCTTCCTTTTTGTTTTCAATACATTTTCTTCAAGAAGTGTAGGTAAATTTAGAATAATAATATGTTTCGTATAGCTTAATCAAAACATTTTACTTATTCAACTCTCTTATAAATTTAACTTGGTTAAGGTTTCGATGTATGGCTTTGTTTTAATGTTTAGTGAGGATGATAATTAATTTTTTGACACTCCATACATAAACCACTACTTTTACGCACGCTTAGGTTTTCAGTTTGCACTAAAATAGCACTTTACGCACGTTGTATCGAAAATTAATGTTTGATACATGTGATAAAAATGATTATCACACGAGTATGATTGTCACCCTATAGTGACACCCCAGTAAACATAGATTTAGTCATAAATGATTTAAAAGTATTGTGTGAAGCTTCGACTGTAGAAAAAACAAAATCAAATTCAATTTTCTATAAGATATTTTACTGTCCCTTAAAACGGTTCCTCAAGAGTGTTTTCTTCTCAAACGAGGTTTTCCCACATTACAGGTTCTGTGTGGCTGACTATGTGGAAGTCAATAATTATAAATTATAAGTACCTGGGTGAATGTGGGAGTGATTATTGTTTATAAGGTGGTACATATGGCATGTATTTCTACAGAGAAAGGGGTTACAGTAAAATTTAAATGAATATCATTTAGATATTGAATACTGTTTAAATTTCTATAGAGTTAATTCAATGCTCGATCTTTGTCAGCATAAGAAATTGGGTTGTGAAAGAAAGTTCGATTAGAGTTCCGGCTCTTGGCTGTTTCGATCTTCAATGCTGAAATAGAATTTTCATCTTGGAAACTATACCAAGACTTAATTACCGCATTTATATGTCTTCAGTTCAACACACCCGCATTTCTTATTGCCCAATTGAAACTAGTATATTCTAGTATCTAATAAAGTGATTTATTTACGGAAATTTTGATGTCTGATAAGTTCGTTTACAACGAATAAATTAATTTGGATGATTTATGATGTAAGTCTTTTTGGGCGATGAAATCATTCAGGAAATTGTGAATTCAAAATTTTGATTGTTTTATAGACGACAAATCATTTGTTAAGTCAAATTAAATTTAAAAATATCTTTGTTATGGCTTCACATAAATTAAGATTTTATTTTATTTTATTATATATATATATTAGTTTAATTTAATCTTTTTTTCTGTAGGCTTTTTTTTCTATAACTCATTTATCGGATTTCAGTTATAGTACATTTAGAACTGCTATTGGACTGTCATAATGGTATTATTCATCTATTTATAGTTTTATCTTTTTATGTCACTTTTATTTAACCATCGCAACAATAAATATTTTTAGAAATGCAATTTTTATAGCCTTACATAAAATTCTACATACAATCATATATATCAAATTTACTTCTCCAAGAACGAAAATTGACCTAAAAATGCCTCACACAGAGCTATTTTTAAAAAAGTGTTAATTTTAACTCATTAAGTTTTTCACACCCATATATATTTCGCCATTCCAGATTCTTCCAAGTCATCTATATACATCTCCCCAACCTGTCGAAGTCTCCCAATCCATCACTTATCAAGCTCTCAAACGCAATTGCTTTCAATTCGCACACAGTCAATTCCCCTTTAATCAACAAAAAAAGAGCCTATATGCATAGTCAATTAATCACAAAAAGGCGAGCCAAGAGATACGCGTGGAAAAAAAAAGAGTGGCGAAGAGTGTGTACCGTTATAAACGCGCGATTACGCGAGCGATCGGCGCGCGCGCAGAGAGAGAGAGAGAGAGAGAGAGGAGAGAGAGAGAATTTTCTAGCTCGCGACGGACCTTGGGCGACCCTCGGGAAGCACGTGGGCTTACGTAAGCCCGACGCAAAAGCACGCCAGCGAGCTGATAATATACGCAAGTGTCGTCTCTCCCGTTCTGAATCATCCGCGCGTTTCACGTTCATCCCAGACGCAAAGAGAGAGAGAGAGAGAGAGGGGGGGGGGGGTGAGAGAGAAGAGAAAGAATATGAGAGAGAGAATCCGGCCTCGTTATCGCGCTTTGCGCGCGCGGTGTACGTCTTTCGGCTTCTTCCATGCCGGTCACGTGGTGTTTTATGTCCCCGGGGGAATCGGTTTGAATTGCAGTGGGTCACCTGCTTTTCAGAAGAATGCATGTGCAGCTTTTTTATTTTAGAGAGTGTTTAGAGTTTGTGCAGCGATGGTAGGTCAAATGCAGACAGCTGGTGAAACGTCAGAAACTTTTTTTTTATTATTGACTTATTGTGAGAATAGAGATTCTACTATATGATTTTTATTGTATACGCAGCGTTTATTTTTGTTCGTTAGTCATTTGACAACCATAACTTTAATACATAATATCGTCACGATCCCTTGGAATTCCAAGTCTTTGTATATGCATTTAAAAAGTGTACATGAAAGATTAAAAGTATTTTTCGTGTATAAAGTAAAATTTTATTTTATTGTCGATAAATAACAGTTACATGAGAAATCATTTAATAATAAGTTTTCGCCATAAGATTTTTATGAATATCATTCATATTCTATAAAGAAATCAAAGCGACAATTCAATTGAAGCATGTTTTATTTTACCTTAGTTGTGAATAATCTACAAACTGCAATATCTAATAACATTCATCATTTGTATTGTTATCTGGTTGCTACCGCGGAACTGTGTTTGTAAAAGAGATCATCGAGATTTACGGTGTTTATTATCTACGCAATGATTGTATCTAGTGATTTTACAACTAAATTTTTTTCTTTTAACATGTATAAGGTGTATAGCTATATTGGAATATTATACAGTCAAATTTAAAGCGATATTTTAACGAAGAATTAGAATAATGAAGAACATTTCTTCATTAATTAAATAATGAAAGTACGGTGAGTATTACTTAATTATTATTTTTTTCGATTGAATGAACTTCAAGTTTAGAAAAAAACTATCTTTTGTTAAAATACGATGAATGAACCAGCAATTTAGATTCAATTTGTATCGGTTTGAACGATCTATTGAAGTGTTAAGAATCTTAATGAGGTTAAGATCAATTAACCTGCTTTCAGCATTTTGTTCAGCATTGATAACGAATTTAAAAAAGTCTGATAGCTACTTACTTCGCTTCACAGCGCATCGCGACTGACTTAAGATAGTGCAGGTGCATTATTCACTTAGTTATGCAATACCAGCCAAAGTCCACGAAGTATACTGTGTTGAAGTAATTATTGAAGCATAATTCAAAATATGCAAAAAGAAAATTTATTTGATATGGAGAAATTCTCAATATATTTCATGACAAAATGAATAAGTTCATATATTATTTTATAATTTGAGAATATATTTTTTCTATTTTTAGATGTGTGAAAGTTCAATGACCTTTTGAAATAATATTTGTATATCGAAATATTTTGTGAATTTTTACACGTTTGAAATCGATCAAAGAGAATTTGCTTCCTATTTTCTATACGACTAGGTAGGAAATAAATGTTATCTGTGCAAATAATAAACTGGAAATTCCAGTTGCGACTTGATAATGAATCAGCTATATCAGCGGTTGCACTGGCTTAAAGCTATAGTACGTAACTATTGTTATCTAATAAGACAGATTTTTTAATTCTTACTTTTTCGCAATCGATACAGCATTTTAATACTTAGAATCCGAATGAATTAGTTAATTATAAAAATTAAATTCGCAAAGTTACAACCAAGATTAAACGTAAAGCCAACTCAACATAAATCTAAAATTTCGCTAATTAATTCACGGCGTGACGTTCGTTCCCCATTATATAGAATTATGGAAAATTTTCAAAGAACCCGGCGGAAAAGATAAAATCCCGCGCCGTGCGCCCGCCTGTCGCAACGTCGCGCCGAAATAGCAGCGACGCTCGCGTGCCAAATGCCGACAACTACAGTTAAGTCCCTTCCTAAGCTTACCGTGCGCAAGATGATTATGGATAATACGAGACAATGTGCGTATACTGTACATTCTCTCGAAATTTCGATAAAATACGCGAAATTTCGGTAGATTGCGAAGCGTTGTTGGAGAATTAGCTGTCGTTGTACCGATACCAAATCTATTTTTGAACGCAGGCTATATGGTTACGAGATTAATTGTTCGGAAAATAAAATGCCGAATTGGTAGTTTTGGGTGAAAGAACATTATTTAAGCTATGCGCTATTGTGAAATTTTTGTGTTATTTGATCTCAGTATTAAAAGAACACACTGTAGAGTACTTGCATTTATTTCTATACAGAGCTTGTTGACAATCGATCTAATCTGTTATACTGTATAAGATGATGAGTGCACTCTATAGAAAAAAATGTATAACACTCATTACAAACTCTGTTTTCATCAAAAGAAGCCACCATTTTTACATCATTCGTGACAATAAAATGACCTTCCAAACGAACAACACACTATCGATAAATTATCATTCGTATATCTCAACAAATTCTTCCATAGCTTCGGTTCTGCGCTCTTACATAAAGCCGCACCACCAGCAATTTATCGAATTCCTGCAGCACAATCGAAATTCCTGTGCAAAAAAGACCTGCCACTAGACACCACCTCAGACGCAAACAAAAACTTATCTCTCTGCCAAACGCAACATTCAGCCGGCGCACCAGTATTAAGAAACTTCTACAGTTCCCTCTAAAAAACCGCGATATCAAACCGAAATTCACCGGAGATCACGCGCGCGGTCGACATCGCTTTCGCGTGGGCGTCGACAATACCGCAGTCGCATGTCTCGCGGGCGTATTATACTTGCCCGCAAACTCCGTTTTGTCGATAATATAACAAGCCGAGGTCGCGCGAGTGCAAGCGCTAGCTTGCCGGCCACGCGGTCAGCGGATTTGCACCGTTACGCGCGTCTTATCAACGCCGAGGTGTAAGTAGTATAAGTAAAAAATAGATATGCACGCGCGCGTCTTCGGTTTTGGTTGCGTGTATAAGACGGTGACGTTTGCGCGCCTATTGTGTGCTTTCTGAAAAGGGGGGAACGACGATGAATGGGGTTCGCTCAAGGATTTGCAGCGAATGGATTGCGAGCAAATAAAAAAATATTGATTCGCAGAAATATTTACGATTTTATTAAAACAGTAATTATGAGTATACCTATAGTTATGTTTATTACAATGTTTGAAAATGAAAAAATATATTCAATTCTCTGGTGGAAATCCAAAACATTTCATAACTAATAACTGACCTTTTATATTAGAAACTTGCTATAAAATGGAAATTTCTCTTGTTCAGTTTCTAGCTCCCGGTGAAACGCTTTTTCTCCCATTATTTGGCCATTTACTAGATTGAAGAATAGAATGAGTTTTTCGAAGACAATCACAAGCTTGTTCTTGAGTATTTTAAAGATATTAAATTGATCAGTTTTTTAGTCCGGAAATGGCTAGTAGAAGGCTTGCTGTTATGACAAAGCGTGAGAGAGACATAATCAGGTGGACAAATAAAAGTTTTGCTTAATTATTCATAGAAGGAGTAGAACAAATGAGTTTTTAGCTAATGTTATTTAGTTGCATTTTGGTAAACCATCTAATGCACTTTAATGCTCTTTCATATTAAAGATAAAATTAGTAAGTAAATAAAAAACGAATTTTTGACGTCGATTTGAGAAATGGGCAAATAATGGTAAAAAAATCGTGTCATCTTAGCCATTAATTAGCCAGTTTCTAACATCTTTGCCATTTCACATAGATGAATTTCTAGCAATTATTATGTGTATATTTTAAAGGAATATAAATGTAGACTAATAAGGCTTAGATATTTAGTTTATACAGATAAGTATAATAACTAAATATGGTCTTCTATAAAACTATATTAAATATTCGTTTTGTGTTCAAATAAATCTAAATTTGCATGAAAATAAAAAAAGTACAGAAATAACAAATATTTGAGATTTTCATTAAATAGAATAATCTGCGTTCGATATTATTGTCATTGAACGTATTTTATCTTTTTAATCGACAACCGTCGATAATTGATATATACAACAACTCGGAACACCTACGTATCTACCGCTTTTTACCAGATCTTTTTTTTTTATCACGTTTTTACCATAAAAAGCGGCCTCCAAGCGACAAACAAGACCACACGTACATGAATACATGACGTATACCGCTCTATGCCAATGTCAAGGCAACGGCTTATAACACCGTGTGTCCATCATGACGCAGGCGGCGTCACACCTATACCCAATTCTCTCTCTTTCCGCGATAGCGGAAGAAGCACGTCGCGCGCCGAAAATCAGCCACCTCGAACTACTACGAACCGGATTGCGCAATCGTAGTATGCGCGCGGGTTATACGTATTATACGTGTATAAGAGGCGACCTTGGCTGTCGCCGCGCGCACGCGACCACGAGGTCCCGACGACTGCAACGCCACGCGTCGCCAGCATGGAGCGAGAGATATGGGGGCATCACTTCCTTCCCGCCAAAATATACTTTTCGCCAACGAGGATGTACGATATGCGAAGGTCTTATCGATCGCAGGTGGAACGCCGATGGTTTGTTATCTCTCTCCGAGCGATGGATTTTAGCTAGGAACTTATGTACTTAGTTATAGGCGGAAGATAGGCGGTGCGAATTAGAGATGGTATATAGGTATATGCTTATAGTTCGGGGTTGGTCGCGTGCGAGAGAGCGGAATTTCTTTTGCGGCATATCACGCAATATTTTGGCATTGTTGCGTTTGGTTGTTACGCACTGTTAACGAACAATCTCTTAAGACATATACTTATATAGGATTCTGACGAGTGGAATCTCCTTTGATACTTTAATATTAACTATTTAATTAGCTCATCTTTTTATTATAAATTTTAAATTTATTTATTCATTTTAGTTGTCTAAAAAATATTTGCAATTTGAAATTGTGAATTTTTAGAATGTTCATTTGAAAATTAAATTTTCCCATTTTATATTCAAGTTTGCACTATAAATAACGGCGACGTGCCAATAACTTTTTTTTATAGGAATCACGTGAACACTTCATGTAAAAACACGTATTTTCGACGCGAGGAATGTAGATTACTCGATTACTGTACGATCTCCAATACATTATCGAATTCATTCAATTCTCTACGGTATATAAGGTGTTATGAAAATTAGCTTTTGATAAGAATCTTAATTGGTATTTTACGGATTTTTCGGTTATCCAACTTCGTAATTACTATATGCAAATTAAATTATTGACTAAAAAAAGTATGTCATTAAATAAATTTGTTTAATTAGAAAGTAGTTTATAGTAACTTTTGTAACGCAAATAAAATTTTTCTTCAAATTCATCTAATAAGTGTAGCAAATAACATGTTTTGCAGCAAGTATTTCAAACTGTGAACTATAACAATGAAAATCGCAATATCATTAACAGAATCATACAATTCCTCGACCACTTTATTCAAGTTCACATCAATCTGTTCTCCAACTACATCTGATTTCGCAAATCGCAGCAAGCCGCCGAACCAGCGAGCTCTATAACTTTTCGCAAGCACAAAAAGCTCGTATATAGGCATCATGTTGGCGCTCCCGGAAAATCGCCAATTAAAACTTTTCTCAACACAGCCAGATACCAGACACACGTACAGAAGCCAGTAGTCTCGCAACCTCGAAAAAAAAACATTAATCGAAATTGTCATCGAGACAACGGGGCTGCTACTACTACTTACTACAACCCGGCCGTCGAGCGAGAGAGAGAGAGAGAGAGAGAGAGAGAATCGAGCCCGCACGGCCGCTTTTAGAAAATCAAATTAACTTTTCTATCTGCCGCCTCGGCCGCGCCGCTCGCGGCCAATAGCTGCTCGCGACGAGAGAGAGCTTTGCGCTTCCCGAGAGGGGACGCGCTGCAGGTTATGTAAAGGGAAAGCTCTCATCTTCCGATAGTTCGCGAGGCGAGCTTGCGCGCTCGACGGGAGAAAGCTCGCTCTCTCGCGAATTTCCCGATATAAACAAAACAATGGCGCCGCAGCTCGCACACCCCGGCGCGCTAATAATAAACAGCGCGAGCGAGCGAGCAGTGCGTTTTGTAAGAGAAAAAAAGAAGAGAGAATTGACAGGTGTAGGAGAGAGAGAGAGAGGTGAAAAAATAGAGACGCGAGCGAGCGAGCGCTGGGCGCTTTCAACCTTCGCGGCGCGCAAAAGGTCGAAAAATCGATGCCACCGGGCGCGCGTCGTCTCTCGGTCCGAGAGCTTACATGACCCCGTAGCTGATGGGATGTTATACACCACCCTATAACTGCCCCCTTCGTGTCTCATACTTCATACACACACACACACACACACACCCACAGAAGTACAGTAGAAAGCTGCCTGCGTACTCCGTCACTCCTCACTCGCCCACGCCACCCGCACACCCACACACATATGCACGCGAGAGACAGAAATATATGTATTAAACAGAAATGCGTATTATAGTACTACTTACAGCTCATCCGGGCCTCGTAAGATCCACGGCGCACTGGGGTGGCACGTATATGTGTATATATATATATACAACGCCGAGGCGCAACGGCACGAGGGCGGCTGCGGCGGGGATGACGCGCGTCCGCGACACTGCGAGAGAGGCGACTGCTGCCTGCCTGCCGCGAGGACGACGATCTGCCTTGCCTGTGCCTGCGTCGTCTGCAACGCGAACGCCGAAGTGGGGGACGACGATGATGTTCCGTGGGCAATGAAGGGAACTGTAGCTCCGAGAACGTGATATAGCGTGAGGTTAGATGATGGGTAGATATATGTATAATATAAATGGGATTTGCAGTATTGGGTATATGTAGAGTGCTGTGTGTGTGAGTGTAAACAGAGTGATTGGAAAGTGAGCTGAGTGCAGTGTGCGGTGATAGTGCGGTACAGTAGTAAGAGGGCGAATGGGTTCTTGCGTCTGATTAAAGTCTAGTGCTCACTACTGGTTGACAGCGACGCGCTGATTTTATGTACTTTTCTGTGCGAGAACTTTTTTTAATTTCTTCTGATCTTCTTTTACGATAAAGTTTTTTTCTTTAACAAAGTGGGTATCACGTAGAGATTATGTCATTATGACGTTGACACATGTCACTCTAGACACACGTGCGCATAGTTCGTTGTTAGGTGTCAGCCGTATTGCCGTATACAATATCGTACAAAGTATCCGTTTGCTTTATCTATCTGTAATACGGTGTTTATTATAATATAGGTCTATTTCTGCTAATTATAGTACTATATATGTAAATATTCTAAAGAAATAAATTCAAAGTAGTGAAAGTTTTATTACATGCATGCAGTATACATCCTTATAACTCTACTTGGTAATATTTAATTTAATGTCAAGGGTTTTCACGTTTTAGAAAATGTAGTCGCTAAAAAAAAACAAGTATTTTCTAAACATTATTATTATAATGAATCAAGCAAATCGTTAATTTACCAAGGAATTTTTAGAAATGCTATATCATGTATTACTATTCTTATATTATATTTATTTCTAGTACATATCACATCAGTAAGGTACATTTTTTTTAACTGAATAATTTTTGCCATGTTTTGAGTATATTTAAATTTCTTGAGTATATTGTGATTTTGAGTAAATTTAAAAAATAAAAAAGACCTTCACTTGCTATGATTCCCGCATAAGCATAACACATTTTTCAAGACTCTCGGATAACGTCTTTTTCAACCTAACTCTCAGATAAAACTTTTTTCAACTAGATTCACAGCTAGATAACGACTTTTTCAACCGGACTCTCAGATAACGGCTTTTGATTCGGAAGTGACGATATATAAGTTTTCACCCCATTACTTACACAACATATTTTAAAAGTAGCAAGACTTATGTATACATAATATTTACACAAGATTAAATGGATATAGATATACTTAGAAATAGTATTGACTATTACTTTCATAATGTAATTTCATATATGTTGCTCTTGGCAAAATTGTTTCGTTAATAAATAATATAAAGTATTTAAAATAAATAAGTTTGAAATAATTCTTAACGTGTTTCACTTGTTTTATAAGTATTTTATTGTTGAAACATTGCTTTAAAATATCTGTGTAGTACATTATTTATTGTAAATTAAAATTATATTTAAAAATGTTATCACAGTAAAAAGGAGATATTTTATGTAAGTTTTTAAGAAACTTATCATCTTTAACCATAAATGTTATGTAATTATTATAAAATTTGCATTATACTTAATAATAAATTAAATAGAAAAATTTATCCTTTACAAGCACTTTCTATAGAAAATAAATATTGCCTATATCGCTCTAAAACATAATTTCAAAATAATAAAAAAATAATAAATAACTGAAACTATAAAAAAAAAAAAGAAATTTTATTCATCTTTATCAGTTGCTTAATGAAAAGTCGAAAATTTTTACAAAAATTTTTATTCTTATAGGAATCTGTGTTACTGTTATTCAAAACTTAATTACACCTTAATATACAGTATTAAATAATAAACGCAAAAACTTCACAAATGCATCAAAATGAAGTTTAAGCACCAAGCTTTTCAATCTCGTCAGCGTCTTCGGCGTCTAAATAATGAATCTTCTTTTTGAAATGCTGTTCGATCTCTTGGCAAAGCTGCATTGCATGTGGTGAGTCAATCAGGTTAATTGCAATGCCAGATTGTCCGAATCTACCAGTCCTTCCTATTCTATGAAGGTAAGTTTCGCAGTCTGCACGTTGACGCTGATCCATTGGAAGATCAAAATTAACCACGAGAGTAACTTGTTCAATGTCAATTCCTGTAATACAATTTTTAAGTGTTACAATAACACAAATATTTTAAATCATTACTAAAAAAATTATGAACTTATTTTAATGTACCTCTTGCGAGAACGTTCGTTGTGATTAACACTTTTTCACGACCTTGTCTAAATCTATCTAGGACTGAAATCCTGTCATCAACTGTAAGATCTCCAGATAAAATAGCTACACAGTGTCCATCTTTCGTCATCTTCGATGCTAACCAATTTGCAGTCTTCTTTGTCTATGATTAAAAAGAATTGTTTATGTTAGAGTCGTTTTTTATCAAATATTAGTATAATATATTCTTCAAAATTCAATATTTACGTGGCAAAAAATAATTGCTTGTCCTATACTAATAACTCCATAAATATTTGTGATAGCTTGATATTTTTCATCTAGATTTTTACATTTAATGTAATATTGTTTAATATTATCTAAACTTTCTTCTTCTTTTAATAACCTTATAATAATTGGGTTACTAACAATGATTTCTGCAAACTCCATTACTTCAGGATCATAAGTTGCAGAGAAAAACATCATTTGACATGTATTAAGTAATAATCTGAAAAAGAAGTTAATTTTATTTTTGTAGGCAATAAAATAAAGAAATCTTGCTAATTAACATTTTCTTCTATTTTTTATAAAAGACTATAAATTTCTTAAACAATAAGTGTGAAACCTTACTTGTGAATTCTAATACACTGATCTTGATGACCTTGAGTTGCAATCATCACATCAGCTTCGTCCAAAACAAGAACGTTTATCTTTTTCAAATCAAAGAACTTAAACTTAATACTCCAGTCCAAAACCTTTCCTGGAGTTCCAATAATGATGTGATCTACTATTTTAGATCCCCTTGGTACTAAAAATAAATTATTTTCATTAAATACCTCAACAATAAGAGCTTTGAATTCATTGAGAATTTGTATTAGATTAAAAGTTTTTTCAAGATTGTGTTTATGAATATAACAAGTAATAATTTTATTATTCTAAAATGAATAATCATATCTTATTTCAGGTACCTTAACGTTTGTGTTAAATCAATAGAATCAATTAAATTTATATAAGAGTTATAAGGGAAATAAATAAACTAATAATTACAGTCTTCTCCTCTGACAGCATACTTCAGTTTAATTTCTGGACAGAATTGCGACATTCTAGCTGCTACTTCCCCTGTTTGAATTGCTAACTCATATGTTGGCGAAAGACAGAGTACTTGTGGGTAAGGTTTTGTTGGATCAACTCTACTTAGCATAGCCAGTACAAAAGCTGCTGTTTTACCCGTTCCAGACTGAGATTGAGCAATCATGTTTTGTGGACTTTATTTGTTCAAAAAGGAAAAGATAAATTTGAAGTAAATATTTATTTTAAGCAGAGTGTAAAAGCCAATTATACTTACGGATCTGCGAGTAAAGTCGGCAAGGCTGTTTCTTGAATTTTTGATGGAGCATCAAAACCCATTGCTCTTACACCTCTTAACAGTTCTGGCTTTCTAAAAGTAATTTTTAATCAAATGATGAGCACATATTTCAACTTAAATCCAAAATGGGACAACACATATTAATAAATGACACTAACAAGTGAAGAGCCTCGAAACTTTTTATACTATATAATGGAGAGTTAGGATTTTTCCGTTGAATATCCAATGGCTTTGTGGTTTCAACAAGTCCCCTTCTAATGATCTTCTGTAACAAAGACTTCTCAGCTGGGGAAATTTGTTCTTTCGTCTCATCAGAATCTTCTGCAGTTGCAGGAGGTGGTGCAGGTTGCGATGCATCATCTGAAGTAGTGTTTGTAGTTTCTTTTGATAAATCCAGATTTGTCACCTATAAAATACATAATATAATAAATACATCTTTATGAAGAGTAATAATTGAAAGAAAAAATTAATTTTTGGCAGCATATGCATTATTAGGTAAAAAAACGTAATAACGAATCGCCTGTAATTGAACTTTTTTTTCGGTATACACCGCAAACACCGCTATACGTGATTCAGTTTATCACCATAGACAACCCAAAGCTACGAGTACTTAGTCTTATAAGAATCCCTTTGTGCCAAGAATTTACACGTCCAGCTCAACTATAAAGCGTACATACATATACATCGAGTCAAAAAGCGAGGTTAGGTCTGCCCGGATTTGGTGAAATTCAAAATTGCTCACCTCGGATGCCAATTTTTCCTGCTCCTCCGCGTACTTTCCCCAGTCGAGTTTGGACGAAGCCATTTTTGCATCAAGGATCGCCGAAAAGCTTTATCCTCGCAAGTAAAAAAAATGGTATGAAAATTTTCGCCCCCCGCTCTTTCGCAGAATCGTCCTTTCGACTGTAATCACATGGAGCCGCGGGTACCGACTGGTGAAATTCGTCGAACTACGAGAGCCCGCCGCGATGATGACGATTGACGCGCGCCAAGGCGCCAACGCGGCTCAAACGAGGCAAGGCGTACATAAATAAAAGGTGGTTGTGAATTCGTGTTACTGGCCAATGATAAGCCGAGTTACAGAAGAATTTAAAATAGTACGTAAATTATCAAGTATTATGAGATAGAATAAGTATGACATTATGACGGATACCCTAATTACAAAAAAAAGTAAATTCGAAATCTTATATAGCCTTTCTACTGCATAATACCTATACCTCAATTTTTTAAGCGTATGCTAAAAAATGACTAAAGGGATTAGTGATAACAGAAGACCAACCGTGAAAAAATTTATCGCAAAATAACAAGTTTACGAGAATACTCGATATTTTGCGATAAATTTTTTCACAGTTGGTCTTCTGGAATTACTCACACCATCTAGTCATTTTTGCGACCTCAAAACTTTTAAAAAGGCAGAATTAAGGTGCTGCAAAGCTAAATTTGCGCTATACCTATAAGTATACATATATAATAAGTAGGGGTATAAAAGACTAAGTTAAGTAAACGCTACTGTTTAATATTTGCTAATATTTTAGTTACAGTAATTATTATCGCAAATATACTTAATATTTTATGTATTTAAAAATTGTCAGAAATCCAGACAAAACTTGATAATAGGTATTTTATGCTACTCGCACATTAATAGGTGAATGTTATATTTTTCAAAACAATATTAATATTTATAGTTTTAATAATTAGGGTATATTATTTTTAATAAAATATGGGATTAAAAATTAATATTGGAGATGGTATTGCTATAATAAATACTAGTTTTACATCAATTTATGCTTTTTATTTTATAAAGCATATCAAGGAACTACATAAGAAAGGAATCATAAAAATGAATTATAATTAACATGTACAAATTTTTTTCGATTACAATTTTATGCATATATTTTATTTACACAAAGATTTTTAATCTCGATGCTGCATCATTGCAAAAATTACAAAATGTAAGTGATCAATTTCAACATGTTTTAAATCACTCATTTCATATTCAATTTATTTTCAATCAGTCCATTGATAAGCCACTATTTATATTTATCAAATGGTCCTTTTCTTTTGCATAAGAATGCATAAAAATAATTGATTTATCAATTTCAAATGTTTTTGTAAATAATGTTTATATAAAAATTATAATCATAATACTTAAAATTAACAAAATAATTAATTGAAAAATGTACAGTGGATGTTTGTGCAGAAATGGTGGAAATTGATTTTATATGAATACATTCCAACTCAAATCTTTTCTAATTAAACAATATTTTATGCTTAAATGCCAACATAAAAAATTATTCTATACTATTTTATATAATAAAAAATTCATATTTATTTACAAGAAATAGTTAATGATTCTGAGTCATTTTATCAAAGTCATAATTGTACAAATAAAAAATAAAAATGAACATGATCTTTTGCATGTAAGAATTTTCATTCTATTTTCAACAAAACATTTTAGGCTATAAAAAGTAATGGCACACAATAAATGTATTCTAAGACAATATAATTATGCTTTGAGTATTTGATGTATTGATATCATTATAAACGATAAATAAATTATTAATTTTATGTGTTACAATATATATGTAATTAAAATATATTCTGCTAGTATTCCCTTTAAAGAATATAAACAATTTTTGTGCAAAAAAAAAAAAATAAATAAAAAAAATGAATTGCATATTACGTTCGAAGATAAAATTTTATAGCTCTACTACTTTTTAAAGCCTTCGATAATAATAAAACAAATGGTTGTTTCAATCATCAAGAACTCGGATAATTATTATATAATTATTATATTATGCTTTCACTGATGGTAATCGAGCAAAATCTTAATTTATAACTATAAACTGACACGCTTTTTTCTTAAATATTACTAATGTGTACAGATATATACAAACGCTTCATCACCCCTTGAATTACCGCATCAGAAAAAAATTGTGTTTCATTAATACCCAAAAAGGGCTAAGCACAAAATAGTAAAACTAATTGAGCCAAGTAATTTCTTTTACTTTGAAAAAATTTACGTTAACTACATCAGTCTCTTTTATACAAATAAAATGTCTTTTCAACTATTATTTTTTAAATTAATTTACTTTTAAAAAAAATTTCAAAAAACTAAAAACGCTCAAAAATCATAGTTACAAGTTACTTTAAAACAGACAATTTCATTCAGTACTTCTTTTTTTCAGTAAAATATTAATAAAATTGACATCTATTGAGATTGTTGTTAGATATATATCTTTTTATTTTTACACGAAAAAAAAATAGAAAAATAAATTGAACATAATTTTTGCAAATATATATTTTGCACGACATTTTTAGTATGGTCTAATATTTGTTTGATCGAAAGAAGCGTTGGACGCTTATACGTATTAGCTTTTATAAATCTACTTTACTGTATGTGTTAAACGTTTTTGCAGAAACAATTTCTAATAAGATCTAGCCACCCCTGGCGACTTATGAGCGGTATTTACAAAGAATTTTCGTCTTCGGCGAGACGATTTGTATCACTTGGTTTCTTTGGGGATAACGTTGATGCAGTTTTCCTGGCGAATCGGCGTTAGGAATACTAGCTATTGGTCCGTTGTTTGGACGGGTAATGCAGTTGCCTCGCCGCTGCTTTCGACGATGAGCATCACCGTCTCAGCAGCGTCCCGCACACACTCGACTTGGTGCACATTCCAATCCTTACGCTGACAAAAGGTTGAGCAGTAAGGCGTGCGCCGACACAAAGAACATTCCGCGAATGCATCACGATTGCAATTTGCGCACTGAAACGAAATAATGTAAATATTATTTCAAATTTAAATAAAATAAAAAATTTATTTATTATTTGATTTTAACAAGTAAAAGCACTTTTTATGTACCTTTTTACTATGAGAATCTGAAGCTGGCTGTAAACCAACCGTTTCTATTACTTCAGTTCTTGTATCTAATTGAGCAACTAAATTTTCTCTTCTTTGTTGTCTATTGTCTTCTTGTTTGAACTCTTCAATAACCCTTTTAAATTCATAAGCCACTTTTAAAAGTTTACCAGCTACATCATCTAGTTTCTGAAATTTACTTTCAACATGTCCATTTTCTGTTGGCTGTTGAACATTATGCACTATTTGAGGAGCCTCTTGAGGATGTTGAACTACTATGTCCTCAGCTGATACAAAGGTTGGCCAACAATTTTTATCAGTTATCATTTCAGTTTCACTATCATCATTATTGCTGCCATCTCTAGAGCTTTCTCCTTTGTGTTTTTTTGAAGGGTTTTCAATATCAATTGGATCTCTAGCCCTTCGTCTTCTTTTATATGGAGTAAATAATCGAATGGGTCCAGCCTGAATAAAAGAAAAATGTATTAGTTTTTTTTTTATTTTTCATGAAAATTGTAGTTGCAAAAATTGAGATATGTCTTTTTGATTAAGGTAAACTTAAATAAAGTTAAAGTAAAGATAATAAAAAAAAAAAAAAATCAATATTTTTATGAACAATACTTCTAGTAATAATTAGTTAGATAAATCCACTGAATTTTGTGTGAACCAATTACACTTACAGCGCTATCGTCATCACAGCAAGCGGAACATGTACATGAAGTAGCATGAGGTCTAAGAATTTGTTCATCAATTAATGTTTGCAAACTTCTGCCACCAAAGCGTATACTCCTTTTCCAATCTTTACTAGATGCTCGGCCACATAAAGCTTCAAATTCGCTTGGGGTATACCAATCATCACCCAGTTTTATGCAACGTCCTCTGCCACCTGAACCAAATCTGTTTTTATGTAATTCTGCATTTGTATTTTTACATCTGACTGGCAGAATATCCATAGCTGCACATTCTGACCAACTACACATTTGTTGATTATTTCCTCCAACTGCTGCAGTTGTGACATGAACTTGTTCGCCATCATTATCATCTGGGCTATTTTGTATAACTATGTGAGTGGCTTTCAATTCTCCATTCCACCTTAACGGATCATTTTTATCATTTGCCTCACAGATGAATCCATTGTCTACGCATAACATTTGCTTGAACTGTCCTCCTTGTAACTAAAAAAAAAAATTTACATGGTAGTAATTACAGATATTGTATTGATTCACTTTCAAATTAGAAATAGTAATTAAACCCTATATTAAATAAAATATTAGAATAATTTTTTGAATATTTCTTTTAAATTTTCTAACTTATTTTCAAATAGGTCAGTTTTCTGTTCTTGTTTTCTAAACATGTTCATGGAGTTTTCAGCAATTATTTAAGTATAACATTTCTGAATTTTAATTTTTAAATATGTCATTATTTCAAAGAACTATATAGGTATATACCTACAATCAAACTTCATCTCCTTGAAGTTAGAAAAGGACAACAGCTATAGTCACGTAATGCTAGGTAGCCATCATAAGAGAAAATAGAAATATAAGATACACTGAAGAACATAAAAATAAAAGATACCACAAAAACTAAACTGAAGTGGATAGCTGTAACATGCTTCGAAACGCTCCGAAACTCCAAAATCTCGCGTAAACACAAAGAGACATAGTCATGCAGCCTCGCGGCAAAAAGTATACGCAAGAAGCCACCCCTGGGGGCGTCGCACCCTACGCGAGCGCTTTGAGACTCACCTGCAGCTGGTCGGAAGTGATGACGTTGAAGGTAGTGCCCCCGGAGTTGGCGACCCCGATGATGCTGCCCACGGGTAGACTGACCGGCACAGCGGTGGGCACGGTGGTGACGTTCGCCGCGACGGCGACGGGGTGGGCGTTCGCTGCCTGTACGGCCTGCGGCATGGCGCGCACCACCGTCGCCGTCGCCGCCGTAGTCGTCGGCGCGGTTGACTGCTGAGGCTGTTTACGTTCGCCGGCTGCGGCAACGGTGACGACCGTCGTCGTCGTCGCCTCGGGATCGCTCGTCAGAGGTTCGGACATGTCCGGCATGACGGCGACCGTCTCCGAGTGTGGGCTTTCCATTTCGGCTCTACTCGGCTCCCCCGTCTAATATGGCGTCGTCCGGTGCGTTGACTCGCGGCGAGTCCTTCTGTCGTGCGCGTGCTCTCTCTTTCGCGCGCACGAAGGGAGACGACGCTCGAGTTCGGTTTCGGAGCACGCGCTCAGCACAGCAGCGCAGACCGTTCGGACAGGGGACACAGGCAGCAGTTAAGTGCCTATGTACAGAAACGGGTATAGGTATAGGTGTACAGCGTTGCGCCGGTTGCGCGGCCTGTGATTTGCCAGCTGCTGCGTGCAGCTGCTTCGACTGACCGTTCCCAGGAGGCCAAGCTGATTCTGCGCAGTTGGCCAGCGAGCTGTTAGGCTGTTACGGCGCGGGAATATTTGAACGGTTAAATATAAAAGAGGTTTTACCATTTCACTCATTTCTGCGGTTGGTATAAGGTACAAAAATTAGGGCTCCGAAAGTCACAGTTATTTTCCATTA
>JAPYZO010001076.1:0-25956 GCA_030522905.1 Torymus flavipes | reverse complement strand
GCAATAATATCTGTTTTTATTTACCAATCATTCTTCAAGTTGATATAGACACGATCAAATCAATAAATACATTCCCCAAATGGCCCACGACTAAATACTTTATAGATATAAAAACCAATTTTTTCTCAGCACACTAACAACAAAATCTCCATTTTCAGAATCCGTCTCGATGCATGAAGATAGGCTCTTGCACACCCTCCAGAGCGTCGGCCGTCTCTCCAACAAGGCGACCCGCCGCGTCTACGCCCACGTGTCCCACCAGCTGCGTACCCTGAACAAGGACAACCTAAAGACCTATTTGCACAGCCTCGTGGAGTTTCTTCAGCTGGCGCGTTATGCTCGCCTCGTGGGGGAGCGTTCCGCGGCTTTACCGTCTCTGGTACTGGCCTCCTCGTCACCGATCTCCACTCAATCGGCTACCAACGGCGGGGCCCCTGTCCCGGCGCCACCGCCACCGACACCGACAGGCCCACACGAGCATCGTCGCCAGCATCGCCAGAACGAATCGTCTGCTGGCGAGAGACAGTAATTCAATCAGTCCTCGTCGACCCCTGGCCGCGTCCTCGTTCTACTGTCTGATCCTCGTCTACGCCCTCGACATCTGTTTCGTCATCTACGTGGCGCTGCACTTTTTACTCGGCGGTGGCGAGCAACAGCGACGCGGTGCACGAGCGAATCTGCCCCAGCTGGCACACAGACACCCGAGCGGCAGGTTTGCCTACGCTGATAATCGAAAAAGAGATTTCTGATGGTATTTTCTTTCAATGATGTTTTATCTTTTGCATAAGATACGTAGCTTCAACATATTTTTTTTTCACACGTGTATAATAAGGCTTTTTGTACTTTGGCACGGACATAAGTTTGTGTTCTGAATTTATTTTAAATCGTTTTGTCGAAGAAATGTGGAACGTAAGGTTTATTCGTTTGAGTGAATTGTATATTTCGCACAGCTGTAGTAGTAATTGGTATGTGTTAAAAATTCTGTTAGATGTAGAGTATCATCCACTCATATTGTCGTGTAATCATGTGAGCATGTAAAATTGTAATTATAAATTTAAGATTAATTATTTTGTACCGCCGACTTGTTAAAGTAAGAAATTGTAGCACAGCTTGTGAAATGAGTAGCGATTTACATATTTTAATGAGTTTACAAGCAATTTGACGCAAATAGGTGAGTTATCTATTCCACCGATACATGTACTGCGATATTCAATAAAATTATATATACTTTTCTTTTTTTAATAATACCTGTGACGGCGTTTTATTTATTTTATTGATACAAAATGTACGCCAGCCTTTATTAATATAAGAAAACGACAAATTATCAGACATCAATTATGATTTTAGAATTTACTAAAACAGTATATGCAACGTTAGAAAATAAAAAATCACAGGTAATGATATAACGTTTATAACTATTACAAAATACTTTTTGTATATTATCTCAAATTGCACCAGAACGCTATAAATATACCTGTGAAATGCCTATAGCAATTAACACAAAAATATTTATATCTTCAATAATCAAGAAACTGCAGCGATTATTGTCATTTAAATCGATTCATTAGAGATATAGGTTATTTAAATAAGAAAATACACGAATCAAAATATTGACATTTGAAAAACATCAAGTCACCTTTCCTCTCTATGACGCGCCTATATTTGCTACGCGTGCTCCGTGTCACGTCCCATCCGCAGCATCACCTCGGGGGCCCCCGAGGTTCCCTCGCATTACGCTCTTCAACAGTCATGCACTCCGCACGGTATAACATCATAACACATGACGCACCGCGTGATTCGCGCGCACACTTATTATATCCCGCGCGTCTAATAATACACGTTTTCGGCCAATTTCAGTGCACGATTGCGCGAGATTTCGGTGTGTTCGGCGAGTCATTGTATGAGTAAGTCAGTAAGTAATACGTGGCCCGAAAGATGCGACAGTGCCGTCCTCCACATCACTATATTATGAACACCGGCTAACTGTCTCAGTGGCGTCTATATGTTCTTATATATAGAGAAGGCTCGGATGTTTTTGATCCGGAAGATTGCGTGGACTTTCATTGGTTCTGGTTGTTTTTGAGTATACGAGTTAAGTTGACGTGTAATTGGAGCGAAGATAGCTGCATTCGATTTTTTATGTTATATCGATGAGATAACTCATCTATCTGATGATAAAACTTTACGTTTCGTGTTTTATTAGGAGATAATAATGTGAGGCATTTTAGAGATAATCCGCACTTTGAGTGGCGCCTGTGGGAGCTTAATATTTGTTAGTCATCAGTGACCATTTTTCCTTCATTTTTCCCATGTTTCATAAGAAAAATGGACGTATGGTTAAAACCGTGTCACAAGACCGTTTTCGAGTATTGGAAACGTTTTACGTCTATTGTATCACCTAAAATTTGTTACAGATATGCTTTTAAATTTTTTTTGTCTTTTTTTTTTTGATTATCTGCAAAATTTCTCACACACCAATCTTACCTATATTTTGAGCTTCATAATTTGGTAGAATTAGAATTATTAATTTGTTAATCTTTAAGTACAAAATAAATTAATTGATATTTTATAAATAATAACGGTTATAGCGTATTATATACAGTCAAGTACTATATTAATTATAAGATATAATAGTTCAATGCGCTTTTTATTACTTTATTATCAATTTTATTTTTTTCAATTATCTGTGATTGTTCAGAAAAAATATTGCAATTTACAATTGCGGACTGTGTTGCATCGCTACACAATAAAATTTTATATTTTATGTGCTGATCATTGTTTGAACACGTGTGCGCACTTATTTGTTGTGGTTACAGTATCTTTAATTAATGAAATGCCAGGGTAGATTCGGAAAATTATTCTGCTTTTGTACTTTTGTCACAAAAGTAATAAATTAAGTTTGAGTTACTTTTATCCGTACAGTAAGTGTGCGTGTATTATAACTGCCTTGAATATTGAGCAGTGATAATAGAAATTTAATTTTTAGAAAATTTTTAAATTTAATTAAAATAATTTTTTGATATCCTCTGCTTTAAAAAAAACTGCATTGCCTACATTATATTTTAAATTCAAACCGTCAACGATAATTGTATCTGTTCAACTCATACAATAGAACTGTACTTACTAATGGTCATTGCGCTCGTCACTGAAAAAAATCAAAAACAAATTTTTATCCTATCCGACCCATCACTGCGAAAGTTTGCAGCTCATTATCGACATTCCTATTCTTTCACCAACAAATCAAACAAAACATCACGTCTACTAGCATATACCTACCTCCGGCAAAATATTCGCACCATCCCGTGGCCCAAAATCACTTACCTACGCTACTGAGCGCACATACACACGGGAAAAAAAATTTTTCCATGTAGTCACATTATACGCGAGCGCCGGTCGGACTCTTAGTGGGCAAGTAAGTATAGGGTATAACGGCACACATACATCACACCAGATAGAGAGAGCAAAAGACCGAAAGAGCGAGAAAGAGAGAGAGAGAGAGTCCAGAGTTCGTTCGGCGCGCTTGGTATATATATACACCGCGCGCGTATCATCGCCGACAGTCGCGCATCAGACACGCATCAAGAAAGAGTAGACATACTTAGGTAGTTCACACCGATTCAAACTATCATCCCACGAACGGAGCTTCCGGAGCAACCGCACCAACAACCCCAAAGGTGAGATGCGACGCGAACTCCAATTAGAGACTCTTCGAAAATTCAAAAAAAGGAAAAGAAAGAGCTTGAGAAGGAGAAGAAGCGCGTAGTGTAAACGTGTGTTATGTATGTATATAATATACGCATACGTGCCGGCATCTTGTTGCTGCGCCTCTCGGCTATGCGGCTGCCAACGTCATGAAGCGTCGCGGGTGTTCGTGTGTGTGTGTACGTGGATCCGAGAGACGATTTTATCATTGTGCTATAGGCAGGGGCGTGATTTTTTCTCGGGCATTACGGAATTCGGTGTACTGATAAGGGGTAAGAGAACGTGATACATAACCTCCACAAGTGGCTTATTTTCAAAGCGGTTCGTTCAAGTTTCGCCGGCACGTCGTAAGTACTATGGGAAGTTGCGTGAGAAAAAGGAGAGCGGATTCAGACAATTATCATGCAGGCGCAGCATCCTAGGGTATTCGTCTGTACGTGGGTTGCGACGATTCTTAAACGTCGGTGTAGGTTTTTTGTAATATAAATTGCGTAATAATTTTAATTATGATAAGAATTTAAAAATCGTTGTTTCAAAGTGCTATTGACGTATTCCTATATAAACGTGTTGTGTTAGTTAACTGTGAAGGTTTTCCTAGGCAAAGGAAATGATTTTCCCGGAAAAGCTTCTCATTAAAGCGCTATTTTCAGCCGTAATGATGGAAAATTCATGAGCACAGGTCGTATGCCCATCGTCTAGGAATTTTTTATGTGCTCTATACTTTCACATTGATTTCTTCATCTATAGGCGAGGGAAATACCGGTGAAAGTTTCCGAACTAGAAAATATACTAGATAGAAATTTCTCGCGAGAGACAAGTGTCTTTTTGCTATTTAGAAGCCAAAAAGAAATTTAAATAGTAATGACAAGAGTTGATTTTAATTTTTGAAAGCAAACGTATACTTACCGTATTATTGTCCGGTGAATAACAAAATTATGTCAATTTCTCATTGTGACTGGTCATTGCGATCATTGACAATCATTTCAAATTACTTGTTATGATAGCTTTTGTGGAACCGTGCCAAGGTTTATCTTTTTTAACTGTGTTTTCTTCTACGTATAGAACGTAATAGACACGTTTAATATTTCTGAAAATGTATGCTATGCTAAATGATCAAAGTTAGACATTGGCTAATAAATATAGGACTTTCTTATAAAATTCCAGTGTTTATCCGAGTTGACTCATCTATAGGTACTCGTTCTCGGTAATGCAAATTCAGTAAACTTTGCCGAGTCATCGATAAAAAAAAATCATTATTGCGTTTTTTATTAGTTTTTTTTCTAACAGCTAAATCGACATTGCATCATCTAAAACAGTAGCGTTATAACGAAGCTAGGCCTGAAAGTTATTTTTATTATAAATTTTTACGCACTAGAATACCGTGTTATTTTCGTAATCAAACAACCAATTTCCAGACTGTTAATCAATGAAAAAAATTTCCTCACGTAATGAAATACAAAAAATAAGAAATAATGAAAATTCACGTTGATTTAGAAATACGTTAATTAATGAATAATAACTCGAAGCGTAACAAAATTTGTTAATAATAATATTCTAATATCTTTACATTGCATAATATACATTGTTAAAATATACATGGGCATATCGATAAGTATAATAAAGTACGAAAAAAACAATTACTTAAACAATCATAATCCAAAACTTTCCATCCCCAACCCACAACGCACTTTCGCTCTGTAGCCAACTCCATTTCTCATCAGGATATTTCCGCTTTCAGATCTCGCATAACCGCGTCGTCGCTATGTCGTCAGAGCAACAAACCAAGAGCCCGAGCCAGGAGAGCGGCCCAGGCGTGCCTCACCTAGAGGTGTTGGACCGCGTGTGCAACATCCCAATGGTGCAGTCGGCGATTGAGAAGACCGGCTCCACGTACTCCTACGTCAAGGACTCCCATCATCTGATCAATTGGGCGCTTAATTACGCCGAGGCTGGATTACACTACGCCACGGCCACTGCTGTACCCATTGCTGCGCCCATAGCCAAAAAGTTCGAGGGCTCGATCATCTCTGTGGACCAGAAGCTCTGCCAGGGTCTCGATATCGTTGAGCAGAAGGTGCCGATGGTGAAGCAGCCGCCACAGCAGGTAAATCCGGCCAGTTATGAGTCGATTTTGATAAAAAATTTTCAAAGATTAAGGATAATTGTGTATCCGAGAATAATTTTTTATGTGAAATATTACTACGGGATTATTCAGTTTCGTAAAATTTTTAATCTCTAAAAGTAAGGTTTACACCAAAAGCACTGAGGAAACATAAAGTTACAGTAAATCATGATATCGCTGCAATCGAGTGATATTACGTTAGTTTTTTTTTATCAGTGTTATAAATATCTGATGAGTCAGTGAAATATATATAGATTATTATTTTCAGTATCAGAAAAAATAACGGCGGAAATTACTTGAAAATATAGCCTTCAATAATGCGAAAACACTAATGATTATTCGCATCTGTAAAATGTTAACTAATTCAATTTCCTTACACTGAACGAGTTTTGAGATTCTGTATTACGATAACAATGACATTTTTACGAGGTTCTTACGTAATAAATCATCCGCTTGAGAATTTCGTAAATGATAGGCAATCTCCTTCAAAAACTATATTGAGCTAGATACAAGTGCAAAAGCCAAAACTAGTTAATTATACTCACTGATTGATTGAAACTTTTAGATCTATGATGCGGCAAAGAACGTGATGAACACTTCACTGCAGCCGACCATTGAGAAGCTCGTGGCTGCCAAGGCATCCGCGACTACCCAGGCCACAGCCCTGAAGGATATCAGCGTGCAGAAGGCCAACGAGATCCTGAACACTAGTTACGGAACCATAGCCGTGCAGAGTGTCGACAACACCAGCGTTCTTGTAAACCGCCTCCTCGACCATTATTTCCCGCCCGTAGAGGGGGAGACCGAGCAGCCAGGTAATTGATTAACATTTTTAGCAGACAAAATTATAATTCTATAAACGTATACATGGTAACATTAGTATTCTCACGTGGTCTTTATGCGCGGAATTTTATTGAACGATTCCAATAAGTAATATCTTCTATAAGAATCTTAAGTTGGAAAATCAAAATGTGTCTTTTCGACAACATCAGAATCTTATAGAAGATATATTATTCGTTCGAAAAATTTTCTGAGCATAAATTTTGTGTAAACAGACGCCCTAAACATGATATTTTTCTGAATAACCGATATTAATGAAATAAATAAAAACCATGGCATCAGTAAGAAAGAGATCGCATTGGGAATTCTTATCCCTTTAATGATTGAGAAACTTCTATTTAGAATCTTTCGATAATCGAATACTTAGGTTGATAGAAACTTACGTCGCCATTCACAAAACACTTTACTAATTTGAAATCCAACTTTCAGCTCCAGTATCAGCGGACGAGAACAAAGTACTCCACGCGGTCCAGACCATCGGTCAGCTATCGAGCAAAACTGCCAACCGCGTCTATCATTCCGTCGCCGCGCAGTTGAAAACCGTCAAGAAGGAAGACGTCACGAATTACATATCCAGTGTCGTTTCGATTCTCCATTTGACCAACTTCCTGAATCTGGGCCAGAAGGACAACGCCAGTCCCGAGGCCACGAGCCCGACAACGGAAAAGAAAGACTTGGAGAAGGATGAAAAACCAAAGGCTGAATAAAAACAACAGCACTACGACTCTCTGTGAATGTTATTATTATATATACGAATATCAAAATTTTATTTGTTTGTACAGTGAATGAGAAAATTGTTTGAAAAATATGTCTCACGCCGAAATGTTGTACGTTCGATGTAATTGTTGAATATATGACGGTCATATCACATGCATGATGCACACATCCACCCACATACACCATGAAACTCATGTGCAATCAAATTGTACGTTCATAAGTTGCCTATGTATGTTGGTTCGTACGAAAAATGTATTAACGTAATGTAATGTGCTTTTTACAAAAAAATTTTTTATATATATATATTTCATTACAAATTATAATTTAAAGTAATATTAATAAGAGTTTTATTAAATGTATTTAATAAATATTTAATAAAGGTATTTTTTAAAGAAAATTATTTTTCTTTTTATATGCACACACTCAATATTGAATTGCAATTGCGATTTGGTGTCTATATTCCTTTTTATTATTCTTTATTTAATTTTTTTTTTTTTTTTTTTTTTTTTTTGTTAGTTTACAATTTTTAATATATTATAATTGCAACACGATGAAAATGGCGCTCGTTGAAAAGCATGGTTACCACAATCAGCCGAAAAAAAAACCCTGAAAATTCTCAAAACCGGCATCTCACTAGCAGTCTAGGGGACTATAGATTATCACTGTTGCTGAGTATAAAGTGCAAACATATCAGTGCACCGTAAAATTTTATTTTGTTTACACCTTGCATTCACAATGTCGGAAGAAAAAGTAGAAAGGTAACAGTACAATCATCTTTATTACATTGTTACGCATAGAAAAACATGTAAACATTTATATCACATGAAAATTATTACAAAGAACTGAGAAAATAATGTCGTTTATCAGTTACAACTGTAGAATTTTAGGTTATAAACACTAATTCTCGT
Source organism: Torymus flavipes (assembly GCA_030522905.1). Classification (NCBI taxonomy): domain Eukaryota; kingdom Metazoa; phylum Arthropoda; class Insecta; order Hymenoptera; family Torymidae; genus Torymus; species Torymus flavipes. The sequence continues at coordinate 17,667 of JAPYZO010001076.1, read as the reverse complement.
GAAAGCAAATTTATATACTGAAAATTTTTTTATTTTAAAGCACTACACCAGAAGAAGTACAAAATTCTAAAAATGATAATTCAGACGATAAATCAAATGATAAAGTTGACGAAAAACCCAAATCCGATGCCAAAGTTGAAGAATCAAATAACGATAAAACCAATGGGCGTACAACTGTTACTGAAGGTGGAAACTGCTACTGGTAAGTTTTTAAATATTATGATAATATATCCAATTTAAAATATTAATTATTTTGATGACTTGCAGCGGTAAAGATAGGAATTTAAATATTGCTGAATTATTATGCGCAAGCTGTACTAGATGGTTCCATGAATCATGTATTGGCTACCAATTAGGAAAACTGGTACCATTTATGACAAACTATGTTTTCATGTGTAAAAACTGTTCACAAACTGGATTAGAAAGTTTTAAAAAAAATCAAGCTCGTAAGTTAATATAAAAAAAATGTTATACTGCAATTGCAAATATTGAAAACAAAAATAAATTTTTATTTTTCTTGTCATAGAATTTCCACAAATGTGTATAACAGCTATAGCAAATTTAATACAAGCATCTCAAAAAGAAAACACAAACAAAACACTTTTTCATAAGGATAAAGATCTTATTCCATTTATTGAGTGTCACTGGGAAAGTATGACAACAATGCCTAGAAGAGTAACACAATCTTGGCACTCCAGAGTCAGTATCTTTGTATTTATATAATTTAGCTAAACAGACATACTTTAAGGATTTCTGATAATCGAAAGAAGTCTTTATTCTTTTAAATAAAATAACATTTGATATAAATTTGCTTATGAAATGAATTTTATTAAATAATTATTAATTAGAAATTTTCTTTTATTTAAAGATTCATAAAGCCCTTACAAAAGATCTTGGAACACTTTTTGTAATGGAAGAAAATGCAATTGATGGACAGATGTATGGACTTGTAAGCTCGGATTTACTTTTAATTAAGCCTAATTATGAAGCAATGATTAAAGGAGGTACGTTGAAAGTTACTGAAATGGGAGTACAACAAGTTGGTACGTACAAGATCTGGCAATACTTGCTTTGATCGATTGAGACTGTGAGCTTATCAAATCAGCACATAATCATATCTAACAAGCACCAAAATTCATTAAATTTTCTAATGATGTTTATATGATTAAGATGAAACTCCTAAAACTTATCTTTATCTTATCTCAAGGACACATTATTCAGCTATCTTGATATTATAAAATCACTGCTGAATGATAAAATTATAAAATTAATATTATTTATGTTGCTTAAAAATTCTTTGCTTTAATCCAGCTTCACACCTTCGTAATTTCTTTTTATATTTCTCTTCAACTGTTTCATTAAAATTCATAAGCAAGAAAGAACTAACCACAGTCTTCAATTGCCTGGGGACTACCAAACAATCATTGTGCTTTTATAATTATAATTATCAATTAATAATATTTAATAAAAAAAAATTAAAAATGGATACCATAGCACCAATTTCTGGTGGATTAAGAGGACGCAATGCCAAAAGAAAATTTCCTGGTGATGGAACTGGAACTGGTCCAGGCAAAAAAGGAAGAGGCTCAGATATGGCAACACCAAAACTACCTGCTCATGGATATCCTCTGGAGCACCCCTTCAATAAAGACGGTTACAGGTATATTTTAGCTGAACCTGATCCACATGCACCTTTTAGACAAGTAAGTTAGTTCTCACAATTTATAAGTTCAACATCATATTTCCTTTTGTTTTTCTGCGTGTAAATTTATTTCTGCAAAATATAATGAGCTGGATGTTTTGCATTAGGAATTTGATGAAAGTAGTGATTGGGCTGGAAAACCAATCCCTGGCTGGCTTTATAGATCTTTAAGTGCAAGTGCAGTACTTCTTGCTCTGCACGATCGGGCTCCACAATTAAAAGTTTCTGAGGATCGATTGGCAGTTACTGGTGAAAAAGGATATTCTATGATCAGAGCTACACACTGTAAGTCCAATAAACTAAACAATATAAAAGTTATCAATTTGCTGATATAGTTAATATTAATATATATTTTCTTGATAGCGGTTTGTAGAGCAACGTGGTATTGGGAAGCAACTATAGAAGAAATGCCTGAAGGATCAGCAACAAGACTTGGCTGGGGTCAAGAGTATGCTAATTTACAAGCTCCACTAGGATACGATAAATTTGGTTATTCCTGGAGATCGAGGTAAAAATTAATGAACATTACAGTACCTTAAAATCATCCAATCACACCTAAGGATTTTATTTATTTTCTCTGACTTTAGAAAAGGTACACGTTTTCATGAAAGCAGAGGAAAACATTATAGCAAAGGATATGGAGAAGGAGATACATTAGGATTTTTAATAATTTTACCAGATGTACATAGTCCAACGCATATTCCAAATACGTATAAGGATCGTGTAAGTAAATAAAAACAAGAGAGATCTTTAACTAAATAAATTTTTAAATGGAAAATAAATTAAAAATTTATATTTTAGCCATTAGTAAAATTTAAAAGTCACTTGTACTATGAAGAAAAAGATAGTCTTCCTGATGCTATACGAGCATTAAAACCTCTTGTAGGAAGTAAAATCATATACTTCAAAAACGGAGTTTCTCAAGGAGAAGGTTTTGTAGATATCTATAATGGTACATACTACCCATGTGTTTCTATACATAAAAGTGCTACTGTTTCTGTTAATTTTGGACCAAACTTCAAATATCCGCCTAAAGATATAACCTTCAGAGGGGTATGTAGTGCATAGTATAATATTTATATTCGTATAGTGCCTTAAAATTTAGCACTATACAATAAAATTAAGGAGCTAGATCTTCTATCTATTTAATAATCCAAACATTTTTTAGATGTATGAAAAAGCAGAAGAAGCCATAGCAGAGCAATCAATGGCAGATATGATTTATTTTACAGAGAACGAAGGAAAGTTAAGATTAGACACTTTTACATCATGACACTAATAAACGTTTTTTGTTTCATTATGTCTTTATTATGTAAATTATGTAACAGAGTAATATCATTATCTTGTCAAATCAATTCATTATATTCATTAAGTAATTTAAATTTAGGATTTTTCCATTAATGGAGAAACTTAAAATATTGTTATTTTTTTAAAAAATTTTTAACCAAAAAAAAGTATTGTAAAAAGATTGTAAGTAGTATATAAAACTTATTATAATATTTACATAATATACTTAATTAATTTTCTATCATCATTCTCCTTTAAAAATGTGATATAACTTTTTATAATGTACATTTACATCAAAAATACTTATTGTCAACAATAACGATATTCCTAGAGTCATTGTATACAATTTAATAGTTTTACAATTTATTTACCAAATCCACCTCTGCAATTTGGACTGGGCTTGACATTTTTATCACTTTCTTCCCATTGATTAGGTGTCTTAGCCTTTAAATGGTAAAAAATTATAATTATTATAATGTATGGATTCAACACTGAATAAGCAATGTATACTTACTACAACAGAAAGCGCATGAACTCCATTCTGCAGTTCATAACTGAGTAAATCCATTACCATTCTATGTCGCTGTATAAGAATAAACCATTTTTTATAAATCGATGAATTTTCATTTCCTTACAAAATCTTTTAGAAAATATTTTACCTTGATAAGAGGGAGATTTTCAAACTTATCTGACACAACAATAACTTTAAAATGTGTTTCAGCACCTTTTGGTACATTATGCATGTATGATTCATTCATTACGTCCATATGCATAGGAACAAAGGTTTCTTCTAATTTTTTTCTGATTGATGCTTCGACAGGTTTTGAATTCATTAGATCACTCATGTTGCGAGATACAATGATGCAACTTGAATTATAACCTATAAATGCAAACCTTAATCAATATACAAACTAATTAGAGAAAACGATCGAAAAACATTTGTTTATGCTGAATAAGAGATATTATTTTGAAAAATATTAGAATCACGTGAATTTTAATGTTGAATATTGAAAAGTTTATTTTTTACGGGCTTGCTCTTCCTTACATCAATCACTCACCTGGTATTCTTTGAGCCAAGAATTTTAACATTTACAAATGTTTTCGATATTCTTCGGCGAGATGAAAAATAAAAGGTCGTTCCTTCTGACAGCTATAACTGCCAGAAAATTTTGCTATTTATTTCTGCGCTTCTCAAAGCAACAACATTCAAAGTAATATTAAGAGCTCTAGCGCTAGCAGCCGCTTTTGATCAGCCAAGTGTCACGTGATATCTGCGGCTGCGTAAACATGACGTTTAAATTTACTGAAGCCGTTTCAAAGCGGATATGTGCATTTTCAAAGTATAGGTATATATATATTTTTTTAAATGTAATGTTATCGCTTTTGTAAATGTATTTAAAGCACCTTGATTTTCTTGTTTAATTTAGTATTAATTTATAATTCATTGATTAATTTACAATCATAATAGACTACTTACGGGTACAGAAAAATATTAAATTTAACTAAATGAGAATAAAGTAAGCAATCATTAGCGATTTGTTTTAATTTTTATAAAAAAATCTATGGTAAAAGATGTATTTAGAATTTCGCATTATCTGACATGCTGAACAAATATGTTAAAAATCAAATTATAGTGTAAATTCGTATAAAAATTAGAAAAAGAATAAATAAAAAAACTTATGAAATGAATGAAATTGGATTAATTTTATATTTTTCAATGGTATCTGTTAAGTTATAATAATTAGCATTTTTCTATTAAATATATTATCAACGATAATAATGAAAATAAACTTTTCTACACTAAGAATAAAAGTTTAATTAACTTTCAAATTTAGATATTGAACTGACTTATACTAGTTAATAGCTATTTAAAAAGATAACTTGAATTACTTTTTTGAAATGAAAATATAACAACCAAATTAATTGAAATTTGAAAAACAGTAGAAGAGGAAGGGTGATCATGGAAATCATAACAATAATTGAATACGTTTGAAATACTTTATTTGATATTGTTGTATTCGAACATCAGAAAAGAAAGAACGTAAAGCTGCGTGAAGGCTTTTCTAACGATACAACTTCTTTGAAAATTTCGCCTTTATTATCAAGTGACTAGGAAATAAAGAGCGCAGCTTCAACCCATATATCGTAATTTCTTTACATAAAAAGAAGATACGGCTCTTTTGTCGTTTTTATTTATCTTATTCTTCCATTCTTTCTTATCGTTATTACATTTAAAACGGATATGTGTTTAGGCACATCGCTGACCGTTAAAAAAACAACAACGCAAAACATTATGCCGCCAACAGATTTATTATTATTTTGTTTTTCAATTAAATAAAAACGAGCAAAACGCTTAAATAGTCAACACATATTCGGGTAGAGGACAATCGCATTCTTTTTACAGGTTGATCGTGTCTTTCTTTCTCTTTCGTATTACATAGGATTATTCTCCTTCGTAGTCGTGGCGCTCAAAAAACTGCTCGAGAATCCTTTGGTTTATCGATTTCGTGCTAAAGAGAATCGTGAATTTCATTTGTTAACAGTTGTAAATTCGTTGGAAAAAAATGGCTCGAAAAATATGATCTCATCTGTAGAAAAATATATTATAATATGTGACTTTAGTGCGCTGTCGATTCTCGAGTGCAGTTTTTCAGGGCCCAGCTTTACACGGAAGTCGCATAATGAAAGCGGCACATTGTGCATACACGACCGATCGACCTCTGTTTGTTTTATATAATACAACAATTCAACTAAAATACCTTGAGGGTGTTAGTATGTAGTGTGAGCTCAATATGAGCCGTCGTACGGTTAGAGAGTCTCAAGTTGGCCCCCGAGCGTCTTATCGGCGATATCGTCACGGGAGAAAAGCATCTCTCCTCTTCATTTATTTATTAATTTTTTTTTTTTTATATTTTTCTTTTTCTCACTTTACATTATCATCGTCGTAGGGGTTCGAAGAGAACAGGAGACGGGAAAGTTTCCCGCGACGATAGCCGAGGAGAACCGAGAACGCGGGGCCAACAGCGCAGAGCTCGCCTAAAATAGTATACAAGACTTTTACAAAAAAAGGAAAAAAAAAATATTACGCGCCTTATTGCTTCTTTTTACAGCTATTTACAAAAAGATCGTGTGAGATACGGAGCTGCCGAGATACGAGAGATAATTATTCCTTTGACAAATGTTGGTTCTATCGATGAGCGCGGACACGAAGAGTCATATGCACATGTGGCTTCGAGACTTATACAATCAACGTCGAAGTCTGGAAGGGCAGCGCTATGATGGTCATATTTTATATTTTCTCTCTCTTACTCTCTTTCTCTCACTTTCCTCTTTTTTTTATCGTGTTTTCTTTAGTTTTCTTTTTCGTTTATTCGTCCATTCGCATTATACAGTTTTATCTCAGCTTGCAGCATAATACTAAAAATCGCGCGCCCGAGCGAAACGGCCACCTCGGTGATGGGCCACTAGCTGCTGCGAACTACAATGATTTTGATCATCCTAGGAACATCTTCATCTCTTCGACCGCCGGCCCTTTTTTCGACAACTTTTTATAAAAGTTGGAGCTACAACGTGGACCGGTAGGAAGACAGCAGTGACCGTTTCGCACGGGTCGTTGTAATTTTTTTCACTTCTCCCTATACTCTACATTTATACGTATACGTGGTACGATCACTCGACGTGCACAGGGCGGGGCTCATAGGGGGACGCGTAAATACGTACACACATGTAAGAGCTCCTATACTTGAAGCTCGCTCTCTGTCGTACCCTTTTACACTTTCAGTCTCATAAAGGCTTTTCCCTAAAAAACGATTTTTTTTTGTTTTGTTTTTCTTCTATTTTCTTTACTTTATTACTCCTTGTCACGCCGCGTCGTCGTCCCAAGCGAGCTCTCTTCTTTGATAGCTTTGGCGATTAGTCTAATCCTCGTCGTTTCTTTTTCGCTCGCTGGCTTGCGCTGCTCTTGTGGTCAGTTCTCTTGGTATATATGTATATACTTCGGGAAGGCGGAGAGTCTCGGGGAATCTGCTCTGGCAGCGAACCGCTCAATTTTTCGTCACATCCAAATAGTTCGTCGTCACACTGAAGAGTCAAGTTTCCACGGGATTCAGATGGAGCCAATGACGAGTCATCATCTCTTGTCCTGCGGCCCGCTGCTCCGGTTTGTATCCCCTCTCGCGTGTCTTGGATGAACGCCGCGACTCATCTCGATATGTGCGTGTCTGCCTCGCAGCAGCGCCGGCGACGCGGCCGCCCTTAATAATGAGGAAATAAAAGGCACTTTCTCGGTACGCTCTTTCTTTCTTCTACAACTCAGTCGTACAATAGCAGCAGCAGTAATAGTATTTCTGCCTCTCCGCGGTCGATGAAAGATATACTACAGTGCGCGCCGCTCGGCTTCCTTGTGCGATTCTCGAGGGGTGGAGGGCCACATTATTATAACCTGCGGGAAAGCCCCTTCCAGCTTCGTTATTGGTGTTTCGGTTTTTTCACTCGTTCTTTCTTTCCTCGTATAATTATAAACAACGACATTTGCAGTCGAAAAGTTAAATAAAAAGACAGGCTGGAAGGCGCTCTCGCGCTTCTCGTTTGTGCACGTCGACATGTCACGTATACGCTTCTTATTGGCGTCCAGACGCACACGCGCACGCACGCATCCAGATTCGTTGGTCGTTTATATTTTGTTTGCTTTATTCTCGCGTATACGCAGCTTCGTTATCCCGCGGCTAACTACTACTTACTATACTACAATATGCTACCGCTATTCCGGCGTTTTCCCGTGTACCCTCTCGATTGATTTTATTTTTTGCATCTCGAATGATATCTCTCTCTCTCTTTCTCGCTACTACGGTTATCATCGTAAACGTAACACACGCGGTCAGATATTTCCACTCTCTCTCTCTCACTCTCTTTCGACGCGCTGCTCTCTCTCTCGCTTTCTTGCTCTCTCATTATACTTAAAGAAATATCGTCAACAAATAATAATAATCATAATAATAATAATAATTAATAATAATAATACGAATCGCGAGCAGAGAAGAAAAAAAAATAGTAGCTTGAAGAAATAGTCGCACGCGCAATAGAGCAAGCATTCACCCACACTCGACGCTGCACTCACTCATAGAAAAAAAATCTCGCATCTCTCGCGCGCGACGTGTCGTCGACTATATGACTAAATTTTAATTGGTATATCCTTCTTCCTCATCATCATCGTAATTCATCACGCTTCGATAAATACGCTATTATTTTATTCTTCATCAATTGTAAGTTTAATACGGGAAAAGCGGCGTTGTTTTTTTTTTCATTAATCCTGTCGTCGGCCTGCCAGGGGATTGGGAGCAGAGTATACAGTCGAGAGTTTTCGTCGTGGCTCTCGTCCTCGTAGTCTCCCAGCGTCTCCCCCAGCCAGGGTTTATTATTTCATTTGTTATCGCGGTATTTCGTTCCGTAGGTAATTCACGAGGTTTATGGTCTGTGTGTGTGTGATTGTATGTTGCGAGGTTGTTCCATCAATGAGGCGGTCAGTAGACGTAGATGGTCTTGAGTTGGTCCTTCAGTTCCGGCGGTATGGCGCACGTTTCGCTCTCGGGCTTCCTCTTCACCAGGCGACGCCAGCGTCCGCCCAGGTTCTTACGGAAGCCCTTGGCAAAGCCCTGCCCGTGTTGCCCGTGTACGAGTGTATCCTGGAAAATGACAAAGAAAAGAATTACGTTAGTCGTTAAGTTGCTGTTGCTTTTATGTTTAATATACTATATATACATATATAATAGCGAGACTCGATTGGGCACTTTGTTACTGTTATGTATATGGAATTTCTCGAAAGATTAATCTTTATCTATATACAGAGATCGACCGTTAGCCAGATTTCCCACGGTCGCCGCTGCACTTCCTGCCCAAAACTCATCAGTCTCTCCAAGCCCCACACACACGCACACATGCATACACCGAAAACTGTCATTTTCTGAGCTCTTCAGCTTCGAATTCTCCCTTCGCTTCACCGACCGCACCTTCACGCAACCTATACCAAAGTATATAATAACCGCGACATCCAGAATAATAATTATATAGCTTATCCCGCGCTCCCTCCCCCTATATGAAATTTCCCCATAACTCATGAAGAATATCTAGGCACGGCTTTGAATAAGTGAAACACCCGCGCGGAATTCTCTCCCTCTCTCTCTCTCTCTCTCTCCTAAAGACTCTCCGAGAACCCCTCGCGGCAGAAGCGTGAGAGAGACAGAAAGTTTTACACGGGCCCCTCTCGGCTATACGTATACGCGACGCGTTTTCGTGATCGATAAAACGTGAGAGCTAGAGAGAGAGAGAGCGCGCGCTCACATATACGTATATACCGACACCCGCACAGTCTCATTTTGGTCATTGAACCGGCGGCGCAGCACAGCGGCGACGCGCTGAGGCCTATACACGCCGTGTTCCCCCCCGTGTGTATAGTGTGTAGGTATAAGGTATATACGTGTCTGTCGGCGCAGTGGTTCTCTCTAGCCCTTCCGTTCTCTTTCTCTCCTTCGCTCTTTTTATCGATCGTTTTTGTGAAAGTGGCAACCGCCGGCGGCGGCGCTTCTTCTTTAAGCTTCACCGGTGGGATATATATGTGCTTTAGCTGCAGCGTTTTTCTCTTGGGGTGAAAATTGTGGTTCACGGGTGGTGTGTACAAAATTTGCGGCATAGTATAATAGCAAAAGTATATAGGAAATCAATTTCGGAGCAAATTACACTCCGCTATCGTTTCATCTCTGCTGAAAATTTCGTATCGGAATAAATAACGAAGTGTATATACGGGCTCATTTGCAACTCAAAACAAGCCGTTTTCTACACTATATACATTCACAAAAGCCGAGTTCAAATTTCGATCCACCGGCGTGGAACCCCTCCCATCTATCCCCACACATTCGCTCAACGCGTCCGGGCATAGTTCGATCGAAAAAGCACGCGAGCGCTTCGCCGGTATAACAGAGGGGCACACACACACACATAGCCGATACTTCTTTTTCCCTCGCCGAAAAGCCAGACATAAGTCTCCCGTGAGAAATGGAGGGCATACCGGAGACTAGCAGAAAACCGGGCCGCATACCCTATATATATATATATACACCACCGTTTCGTAACGCTCGAGAGAACGTCTGCGGGTTTTCGGAGCGAGCGTGTCTGGCGGGGCGGGCCTATCGCGCGCGTTTTTGCTTTGAAGTGGCGGCAGCGCGCGTCGCTCGTGTGTGGAAATAGACGGTGGATGTATCGGGTCGGACACACGACAGCTTATAGATTTAATTATTATAATAAAAAAAAAAGGTAACATCAAAGGAAAGAAATATGAAGCGTTCGAAGAACCGTTTTCTCCCGCATATATATGTACAGACACAAGTGCGTGCGAAATGCAAAGGGAGAGACTATACGTTGCTGCTCGCGACTGCTGAGCCGGAAGTCTTGGGCGTGAATTCATAGCGCGAGCTAGCGCGCGTCGTCGGCACTATTAACCGAAGTTTCGCAAAACGCCCGCGCCAACAAACTCGCTCCGAAATTGCTCTTTGTCTAGCCATTATTATATTACACGAGTGTTTAACGCGAAAAGAAAAGTGCAATGCAGCTGCTGCCAGACACGGCACTTCTCGTCCCCCGCCCGCGCTAATTTTAGCCGCAGACGCAGCAGCGCCTTCTCTCTTGCGCTCGATATTAACTGTGCGTATTATATCGGCACCGTATGTCTGTGTACTTCTATACGTGCGATTTTTCGCTCGCTGCGCTTCCGCAACGTTGTGTAACGAGACGAAAGAGAGAATTCTCCCTGTACGCAAAGTTATGTGGATTTAACGGTCTCGTGCGACTGTATATATACATATACAGCCCTGCGAGGTAGGGGCGCACGGAAATATCCTGCCGGCGCTATAAATAGCCAGGCTGCCGCCGCGCGACCGCCTTTCCGATCCTATACACGCGCTATACTGCAGGCTTTTCAGGGGCGTGTGCCGAGGCCGGCCCTTATGCACACACAGCACACACCCGCAGAAATATACGAGCGCGAGGGTTTTCGGAGGGGCGCGCGATAAGGGAAAAACGATCGCGATGGTTGCCGAGGAAAGTGTGCGTAATATATAAAAGGGAAGGAAATATATATACGGTCGCAGCGTGTGCTTTTCATTTATTATAAAAGCGGACGGAGTTTTGGCTTTTTCTCTATATTATACAAGGAAAGTGTGCTATTTTAAGGCGCTCTTTCGGGTCGCATACACATTTGCATTCTCAGAGCGTGTGTGTGGGAGAAGCGGCGCTCGATATACGCGACCCGTTTTCGTTAGCCCTGATCATCGTCGTGTCTGCGTGTCGAGCTCACGCGAATAGCCAATGTGTATGTGCGCATACACACACCTGTGACTCTGTGTATGTAAACGAGGTTCAAATGAGATTGCAAGACGTACGCGCCGTGGGCTTCTTCCTTATCTAAGCACGCGATATACGCACGCGCCGCAATTGCAATGTTATATATACTGTTCGTGCGATTATTATAATGTCTTTCTTTTCTTTTTAACGACTGAATTCGCGTTCCTTTCGCCATCACGTCCAGCTAGCAGGGGAAAAAAACCAGTACATAAAGCGAACGGCTCGGCTCATTATTCTCGGCTCGTTGGCGCACGACAAAACAGCGCGTAACTTCACGAAATTTCGCAGGAGCAGCTCAACAATCGTCCTCGTTGTCGTTTGTTTTGGCAACGGGCCGTTACATCACACCGATGCGGATGATCAATCGCTCGCGGGAGAAAGAAAGTGTGTCGTTGCAAGATATTCCGCCTGATATTAATGTATATATATATATATAAAAACTCTCTAAAATGAAAGGCACGAGCAAACCTGCGCGATGTGCTTTCATTTGAACTGTAGAAAGCAAAAAATCGAATTATATACTCGTCGTTTACCCCTGACAATTTAACCACCCGGTGTGCAAGGGGGATGGCTCCCCGCTGCTACGTGAGAGGACAAATTGCGGGCGCGAGAAAGTAATCTGCTGCCGAGCTGCTGACGACGACGACGACGACGAGGCTCGTGATAAGTGGAGCGTAAAACGGTGAAACGATGTCACAACGCCGCCGCCTATCCTCCGCCAGTGAGAGTGAGAGAGAGAGAGGGAGTTTATACAGCGCGGCAACGTTGCCGATTGTTTAGGATTTTTCTGAGCGAGCGCTGCATGAGCGACCTTACATGTATACACGCGAGCGCCGCGTGCAAGTGTTCACCTGGTAACAGACGCACACACCTGGTGGGGATGTATATAATCCGGTCTTGGCATCGTTTTTTCTTTTTGGTCGGATTTTTGCCTTATTTATTGAGCTTTTTTTCCAGGGACACGCTATTGGGGGGAATCGGTTGTGGTCGCGGCACGAATGGAGAGGCCGTTGGCTTACGTCACCCACTGCAGAGAGACAACCGACAGACGACCAAGTTTTTGCGTCTGCCGCTGCGCCCGCGAGAAATCCCGCGGCTAAAAGTTTTGTATGGGCAAAATCCGAATGTCGAAGGTGAGATGACAAAACTTTCTGACTGGTCACCGACCCAGTTGCGTTATATACGCGGCCGACAAAGTTCTTCTTTGTAGAAGAGCGCGAGAGAGTATACGCCGGTTATAATTAAAAGAGAAAGGAAGTGAGAGTGGCCGCGCGGCGTCGAAGAAGCGGGAGATTAAAACAAAAACGATCCATTAGGCCAATTAAGTTCTTTCTGCCTTGCAAACACCCCCGAAAGCAAACACGCACACGCCTATACGACCGCGGGATCGATAAAGCCCGCGACGTTATGCGCGAAGCGACGAAAAAAAATTCTACACACACGTGCAGGTTTACGTCGAGGGAGGATCGATCATCGCCTGGAACAGGCGGCGAAGGTCGACGTTTGAACCACGAATTTCGATTATATACACACGCACACTCCTGCGTTATGTGGCGCTCCGAATTAGAATAAGCTACTATTGGTGTTCCCGCATACTTCCGCGAGGGAACGTTTTTCGAAACGTGCCATAATAGTTACATATATATATATGTACAAGTGGAGCGTGGCGCTCTCTCACCCGTTCCCCCGGCTTAAAAATAACCGGCTCGAAAGTACCAAGGATGTGTCGGAGCGCCGCTATTTTTAAGCCGCCGCCGTCGCGCATTATTCACAACTCTGTCGCGTATAAACTATACCTCTCTTTTCCTCTTATGAGTTGTTTATCGTGTGTTTATTATACATGCGATTGTTCACAACGCGAGCGAGGAGGCGATGAACGAAGGAATTTTCGAAAAATTGAACTTGTGCCACTTCTCGCGCGTCAGGGCCGAGCGGTAGCGCCGTCTACCGGCGGCGACGAATTCGAAATCAGCCCGCGAGCACGCGCGATAAGATACAATATATAATAATTCAACAACCAGCCGGGTTACGCAAAGCCGCGAGTCATTAGTCACTAGTGCAGCAGCAGTTCGCCTTTTATCTTTCCCCCACCTCTCCACTCTCGCTTGAGAAATCAATCGGAAACACACAGCGAAGGTGTGTATAATAATAATACACGCGAACGAGGCTCGATAAAAAAGAAAAGAAAAATCAGCGCGCGTCGCGATTTATCAGCGAGAGAGAACAGCGCAGCGCCTGCCTAGCAGTAGTGGGTTTGCGTCACGCTGCGGGTCCTCGTTTCGTGACCGACAATGCTATATAGCGCTTACGAAACGCGGGGACTAGCGTGACCCAGTATCGCTGCGCTGCGCCGGTGTGCGGCGTTTGTTATTATTATTATTGCCTCCGCGCGACGATCGCATATAAATCACGGAAATCTGAAATTGCCCTCCTGTCTGTGTCCTGTGTGAGTTCTCTCTCGTGTCGTTGAACTTGCCATGGCCCGACCTCGCGATGACGGATGTACGTATGTCTGAGTTTCAAGACGCGCGAGGTGCGGTGGTTATATATAAGTATAGTAACGGAGTCGCGAGGGGTTCACGATAAGGAAAGAGAGAGAACCGTTGGCTTCGACTGTTGTGCCTGCAGCGCGCGTTTCGCCCATTGAGCGAGAGGAATTCGAAAGGTTGAGTACCTATATAGTACTGTGCCTCTCTCGCCGGGGCTTTGTTTTGGTACGTTATATATTGGTCGCGAGAAGAGTAACGAGAGATGTTTGAAATCGGAGTTCGTTAGGATTTTTGTTTGGTCTCATTGACAAGTTTATATATATATATGTATAAAGCAAATTGTTTTCTACCTACGTAGAAGCAAGTTAAAACAATGCTGTTATACTTCTGTATATATATCACTGAATGTTGCTACGGTGATTCAGATGTAAAACAGCAACGTTTATTGAATTCGCTCAATATAGAACCCAATCAAGTCTCGGTAAAAATGTTATTTTCCGCTGGTCTATAGAGACACAAAGGTGAGCAGTGGTTTAAATCTCTCCTTCGTGTCTCCGACCTAGAGCAATCCTGAGTCCGGCTAGCACCAGCCTCAGAATCCCTTCTGAAATAATGTTATTAAAGAAAAAATCGAGCACCAACCTGATCATTGTACAACGTGTACTGTGGTGGGGGCGTGTTGGGCGGTGGGTACGGCGGCGGGAACTGCCAGATGAACTGTTCGGCCGCTCCCGTGCCGGTGGTGTAGATCATCGTGCTCGCCGTCTCTGGAGTCCTCTCCTGCAGCTGCTGATTGTTGTTCGCCATGATAGTCGCGGTTCCGTTCGCCGGTGCGACCGCGACACAGCAAGAGTCAACTGTCGTCGTGCTGGCTGACATCGCCTGGTTGACGATACCTGCAGCGGTGGCTAAGGTGACAGTTGGCGTGGCAGCGGCACACTGCACCTGCTCTGGATGCACCGCGTTGTTGTGGTGGTGATGGTGATGCTCCTCGCGCTTGCGCAGCTTGCTGCGGACAAGCCGGATAGCTATCATCGTGCCGTTGCTCCCGACCATCCTCTTGCACTTCAAGTACAGCCTCGTGAGCCTCTTGGCGGTGCTGCTCGCCGGCGCGGGCGCGGCTGCTACTTTCGACCCGGTTTCCAGCGTAAGGGCTGTGGGGCTCTCGGGAGAGTCGCACGAACGCGACTCGAACCGAGGGTTCGTGGGGGCTTATTTT
Organism: Torymus flavipes; assembly: GCA_030522905.1. Classification (NCBI taxonomy): domain Eukaryota; kingdom Metazoa; phylum Arthropoda; class Insecta; order Hymenoptera; family Torymidae; genus Torymus; species Torymus flavipes. The sequence goes on along the minus strand of JAPYZO010001076.1, from coordinate 2,579 downwards.
AAAAGGGGGGGAAAGTGGAGCTTTCTTTTTCTTTTCTTCCACTAAGGAATCAGTCAATTTTGTGCATTTAGCTATGGACACCGTTAGTTTTTTTATCAATCGTTATGTCTATGTTATGATTACGAGCACTGTGTTTTACCCCAATACTTCGAAAATTCTAACGATTTGAATTTCCAAGTTCCTAAAAACTCGCACCGCACACTCTTTTCTTGCGCTTTTCTTATATATCACTGGGTATACTCGCGTTCTTGCGTATACCAACAACCGAACACTGTTACTTATATATGTATATCTCACTTTGTAATAATCTCGCACCAAGAACTTGTGTAATTCTTCTTCTTCTTCTTCTTCTTGAACTTTGACTAGCTTCGACTGAGATGCGAACCTCCTCAACTTCTCTATTTGGCTTCTTCAGTGGTCATATCTGGATAGTCTGTTCTCCTGCTCGAGAAACTGTTGTGAGATGTGGTGTCGCCGAGTAAATTTTCCTCCACTGGAGAAGAAAAATCCTCGCCGCTCTGCTCGCTAGGGTCACATCGGTCCAACGATATACTGTCCTGACCGCGGTGCGGTACACACACCAACTACCCACTACGATAAACTACAATCCTGCATCGGGGGAAGCAACGTCGTGTTGTTGCACACGCGCGCGTCCTTTCGCTACTGAAAGCCGCTGGGCGCGCTCTGTGTTAAATACACTCGGTCTACGGAGAGTCTCTGAGCCCGTGCGCACAGAGCGCTCGCCTCTTATAGCAGCACCGCGAGCGAGCGAGCGGCGGGCAGCGCCAGCGGGCTGACGTCACGAGCAACGCGACGCGCGGGCCACGCGCCGAGCGGCAGCGCTGTGGAAGTATAATGGCCAGCAGCAGCGGCTTTCGAATCGAGGAGGAGGAGAGAGCAGGCGCTGATGTATAATAATATATAAGAGTATGGTAGTGTGCTGATGCGCCGGATGAGAGGTATTACGGGTGAGAGAAGACGAAGGGGTTGGAGGCAGTTTTCAGGATTATTTTCTATGTGTGCTTGAGGTATATAGTTGCGAGCTGTTTTGAAAACTTATGAACCATTTTTTCTGCTGTACTTTGGATTTAATCTCCTATTATCTTCAGTACTTATGGACTTTTACGGAGGATTGCAAACAAATCTTTTCCCCATTAATTCGTTTGAGTTTTTTCAATCATTAATTTTTTTTCTTTTTTTTTTCTTTTTATTATTATTACGAAGCTATTAAAAGTACACGAGATTATTGCAATTACGCGCAATACGCTGTCGCTTTTAATGATCGCCTATCTATGCAACATCTTTTAATTGGTTGTAACTAACTATATAGTATTCCGCGCTCTGACATGTATATAATAACATTCGAGTTCAACGCACTACACTAAACCGAAAGAATTACATTTTAATACCCTCGGCAACTCTGATCTCCCAGCGATATACCCATAGCAAGTTATTCAATTTTTCTTCATCTCCCAATTGAAAATCTTTATATACCAAGCTCGAGCTACAGTACACTCGCGCCGGGTAACAGGATACACTCGACATTTAAATTTAGAGAAAGAGCGATAGCTTCCTCTCGCACTTTGCTCGCTCCATCACGCGTCCTCTTTTTATACGCTCGCGATTTCTTCTCCTTTTTTTTCTCGGGGTTGGCCGTCGTGACCGATATAATTTACGTGTACATTCGGGTAGCACGAACATATGCTCGACTCTTGTATATCAATTACAATCGGGAGATGCGAAAACTTTTTTTTCCTATCACGACGGCGAGTTAGATTGCCGTCGTTTCTTTACATTGGCGCGACGGTTGCTTCTCCGCCGGCAGATTTAATATATATTTTTAGTGGCAAGCTTGGTGCGGGCTATTAATATTTTATAGGGGGTAACAGACCGGCAGACTAAACAAAATTTTTTTTTCGAAAGTGGCTTTAATCGCCGCAATTACGTATATAGCTTGTGCTCTCGGGGCGACAGAGAGTTAATATTCATTATGTAGCAGCGAAAAAAAATCTATATGTGTGTACATCATTTATGCGTTATGAGAATCGCGACTACGGGTTATTTCGAGCGACATATCGGTTATTTTAATCCTCTCGAGTAGTCGCTAATAACGTAGGAGTCCAGTGAAATGCGCGCAAAAATACACTGGCAATCATATAATTAAGTCCCCACGGTTGATATTCCCCACTGAGTAGGATAATTGAAAAATCAATGATTGGGCGAAGGTAACTCAAGCTTTTTGCGCGGCGTTTTGACACGCACGTTCCACAACTATCCCCCCCTCCCAATCAGTACGACGCATCGAAACCTCGGGCCTAATGTTTTCCTGATGAATTAATAAGAAAAATAAGAATATATAAGGCTCGTTGCTTCAGAGCGGAGCAAAACCTGCTTTCACACTCCAATCAGCCGCAGGACGAGTGGAACAACACGTACGCCTACGTTTAATTTGCACATAAAGACGAATCTGTGTCTGATATTGTAGAAATTTCGCGCTTAACACTTGCGTTACATGATCGTTCATGCAGTGGGTCTCCCCCCGCTCATCTTCGTACATATGAGCAACTCCAAGAATATCT